>VWZV01003024.1:133779-162310 GCA_013397155.1 Irena cyanogastra | reverse complement strand
TTTTTTTTTTTTAAGCAAGGGTGTTGTCATCTACATAGTTTCAGTAGATTTGGGAGCTGTGTAGCTGCTCCCCATTACTGGACCCAGTGCATTACTAGACTCACATCTTTTTCCCTAGGTTTATCTGTTTTCAGATAATTCAGTGATAAATATTTAGGCAAAAGAGCCAAATTCCTTCTGAGATCTAGAATTTAAGCACAGCAAAGCCATCGCTTTTCCTAACAAAATTGATTATTGAAATATAATTACTTTCTGAAATAATTCTTTAAGTTTTGGAAATGTTGTGGTTTCAAGTACAAGATGTGTGCAAAGTCAGAAGAGAACAGCTGATGTTGAAAAGCTTAATAATTTCTTTAACTGGTAATGTTAGATTGCCACAATTGACGTTTTGAAGATCGTTTGTATAAGAAATTTTAGCAGTTTCAAAATTTATTGAAACGTGTGTTCTAATGTGAAGTACTTGTGATTGAGTGAGGATTTAATGGAAAAGATCTCTGGAGTTCTTAGTGGCTTCTGTAATGGAGCTGCTATTTCCAATCTGTCTTTAGGGAAAATCCTGTGACTAGAATGTGTAGTGTATCTGTTCCCTTCTCTATATCCTTCTCAGTATAATCAATTTTGTGTAGCAAAACCCTGTGACATTAAGTTAGACTGTTTGGAGGTCTTGTGCTGAGAATCAAAACAGTCAATTCCAGTCACCTTGTGTAGCTGCATAATGCTTTGACACAGCTTTCAGTTTCTATTTTGTTGAAAAAGTTCTGCAGCATTTACTTGCTGCAAAGGAGGCCCATCAACACTGACTCATCAAGATTTAAAGGAAAAAAAACCCCAAACAAATATATCAAGCTTCATTATTTCCAAAGACTTGGAACTTTAGAAGATAGACCCTGTTCCACATAAAAAGTGCTGAAATCTTCAAGCAACTAGTTTGGTGTTGGATTTTTTTGTTTGTTTTTATTTCTTTTGATTGTAGTGCCAGCACTGGCATTTATTTCAGATAATTGCTGAACATCTTCTGATCCTTTCTCAGACCCTTTGGAAGTTGAGAGCTGTGATTTTCATTTGGAAATAAAAGTAGGCAGTAGGGAGGGTGTTAAGGAATGTAAGACTGATGGCTGTCAGTTTCTCAGTGAAGACAGCACATTCCAGGAATTGTGTTATGCATCAAACTCCTTGACCATCGTTTGAAGACGGGCTGATTTGCAAGTAGTTAGAGAACTGACCCAGCTCATGTGGATGTGCTATTGGAAGTTAGTGGCAGTAATGCCCTCAGGTTTCTGCATTGGCAACTTTAATATATTGGTTTTATTCCAGACCTAACAAAGGCAGGGCTGTAAAGTTGCTGTAAGGGTTTTCATGTGGGGTTCTTTACAGAACTTTTTTCTTCATGACCACAGCAGAATTTGCATTTTGAACCTTGTGGATTCTGTTTACCAGAATCCTCAAAGCATACACAGGAATGTAGTGCAGAGCTTCAGTGTGCTTTTTGGTGTTTCCTGGCATAGATATGAGGGCTTGGGAAGGAACTGAAAATTTGATTGAACCCTAAGGGAACATACCTATGTTAAGAGTAAATTTCTCCATTGATCCAAGGGACAAATTTCACGCATAAAACTGGTCTTCACATCATCCCCATGGCATGAGACATCCTGTCTGTCCAATATAAATGTCGGGTAGACTTGCGCACAGCATCCTTTCAGAATTACGTAAGCTGTGTTCTCACTGGTCTTTGGAAAGAAAGAGACAGAATGATCCCCTCAAACAAGCACTTAACTACAGAAGCGTAGTGGGAGGTATAGTTTGTGTATATGGATAACATACAGTGTAAAAAGGTCCTTTTTTTCTGGATTCTCTTCCTGCTCCCAGTTGCCCAATTTAGTGGTAGCCTTACCAGGTAGTTTGTATACATTCCTTAATCCCTTACTGGACTTCCTGTTTCTTTATCTGCAACCCATTCTGGCGAGTTTTGTTGTGGTATTGCTGTAGTAAATTCTCCTTTCTTTATGTGAGCAGGAAAATGTTTTTTTGTTTGTTTTTTTGTTTTGGGGTTTTTCTCCCCACAGAAAATTTCAGACATTTCATTTTACTGTAAAGATACGCTTGGAAAACCCAAAGCCACAAGTAAAATGTGTATCATTCTATTCCCAGAGCTAGAGAAAGAATGAAACATTAAGATGTGTTGTAAACCTCATGCTTGGGTAATAATGTGTTATTTTAGTGTTTCCATCAGGCAGTTCTTGTACCCCAAAAGAGGAAAAAAAAATGTACTTCCATGGTGAGAGGTGGCTGAAGTCACTTGGTTTGTTCAGCTTGGAGAACAGTAGACTGAGGGGAGACCTCATTGTGGTCTTCTACATCCACTCAAGGGGAAGTGAAGGAGCAGGTACTGATCTCTTCACTCATGTGACCAGTGACAGGACTTGAGAGAACAGTGTGGAGCTGAGTCAGAGGAGGTTTAGGTTGGGTATCAGGAAAATGTTTGATAGACTGGAGGATGGCTGAGCACTGGAATGGACTCCCCGGGTAAGTGGTCACAGCACCAAGCTTGACAGAGACAAAGAGCATTTGGACAACACCCTCACGCTCATGGTGTGACTCTTGGGGTGTCATGTGCAGGAACAGGAGTTGGACTTGACAATCTCTGTGATTCCCTTCCAACTCAACATATTCTGTGATTCTAGGACAAAAAGTGAATAGTGCGCCATCTTTATAGCTAGATTGGGTCAGCAAGGGTTTTTCTAAGCTGGTCAGTGTTACATGCTCTTTGCTGATTCCCTTGTCTCTTTCATTCATGTAGAATTCATTCAGGGTGAAAATACTGAAGAGACACAGCATACTTTGTGAAATGACAGTTACATCTATGGTATCCTGGATGGAAAAAAATATTTTTTAGAAATTGGCTAGTACTAAAAAGATGCAGGAAACTGGTGGAGTGGTCATAATAGAAGAATGGATTGGTTTTGTAGTACTTTGGACCATGATGTGACATATTAGATGAAGGACAACAGTGGTTAACTAAGTCATACACTAATTTTGGTGAACTGTACATAGAAGAGCTAAGAATTAGATGCAAGAAAGAAACGTGGACCTTCATAAATTCCAAATGGGAAAATAAGGAGAATAAAAATGTGTTTTGTGTGATTATAGTGGACAAAGAATATAAAGACAGAGTTCTCAGTGTTATTAGCCAAAATATTGGGCAATGGACTGGCTACCAACAGGAATCTAGATCCATTCCATCTCCCTGTCGCACTGCCTCAAAAGGTTAAAGCAGCAGAGCAGTGGTGATGTTGAAAAAAATTGGGTCAATGCAGCGTTTAATAGGGTTATAAATGACATGGAAGATATACGGTAATGACATTATTTTATGTTTCTTGCAGGGAAATGATGCTAATTATACTCATGGATAGAAGGCAGATTAATTTAAAAATATTATTTTGGCTGCATTACATATTTTTTCTTTTTGAAATTTTATCTTGAGTGAAGAGAGCTATATGATAAATATGAATAGTTAGAGAGAGAGTAAGCGGAAGTTACTCTGGATTGGAGATGCTCATCTTGGTAGCTTAAAGGGTGGCCAGGCCATTCTTAGAAATCATAAGGAGGAGTGTGGGGTTGGTGAGTGTTTACAGAGACTGCCCAAAATGTGACTATTGTAGAGGGTTAAAAAGGTGAGCGGGTGTGGTTCAAGCTGAGGTAGACTTGAACCCAGCTGGAGTTCGGAGTGTTGATTTCTGAAATTTTACCTGGGCTGACTTCCAGTTCTGTAGAACATTTTTAAAAGAGCAAGACCATACTGCCTGAAACCCATTTTTTGCTTAACAGCTTTTAAAATCTTAATATTTATTAAGCATTAAGCAGCATTTAAGTAATAAGTGTTTCCTCAGGTATTTTATATGTGTTTTGCCTGTGATTGTATTCTCTGAAATTCTGTGTGATACTGACTTTACATTATCTGTCTCAAATTTGTATTCATTCTGGTGGATCACTTGATGTTCTTTGTTTTTAGGAAGCAATTTTGAAAAACAGAGCAGGGTTAAGCCGAGACAGTTTTTGCCTTCTATAAGAAGCCTGGAGAACATGAAGCAAACTCAAGATTTCTTAAGTGTGGTTTAGTGGTGCCACACCCAAGTATGTTGTTTTTCTGCAGAAACAGATCATTAAAACGACTAAAAAAGCTCTCTTGTTGAAGTGTGCTTAGATGGCATGCAGTAACGCTTCAAAGCAGAGGAGGAGGGCCTTTTAATACTCTAAGCCTGCACAAACCAATTCAGAAAGTTGAAAGGACTGATAATATTTCTTAGTAGGGCGCGTTAACGGGGCAGTGAAATGTCATTATTGCAAACTTTGGTTCAAGTATGAATTAATGGAGCTTCATTGCTGTATCAGGTGATGCCAGGTCTAAGTATGTAGGCTTGACATTGGCACCTAGGTTTTGGATATAAAATACGTCTTTGAAATGCACATTTGCTCATGTGGTTAAAAATAACCTGTAGCCCCATGGCTACGCTGATCCGTTTTAAAACAAAAAATTCACATTGTGAATTTCTACTATTCTGTGATGAAGTATGGCATACAAAACATGCATTTGTCCTATCTCTTGCTGCTTGGGATGATATACTTGCCATGCTGTAGTGTGGGGGGATGCATTTCATTAGTTCAAATTCACATCCAGGGCTTAGACTAGTGCTTTTGTAATGGCATAATGTAATCCTACTGAATTAGGAAGAGGAGAAATTGTGGGAAAGTAGCACTGAACTTTCTTTCTGCTGAAACTGACAGTCAGTCCGTGACAAGATGCATGTGTATCCCCTTTCTGCCTGCCCCCACTTGCTTGTGTTTGCTGGTTACTTGCTGACTGCAGTTGCATGGTTTCTAGATTACAGTGAACTAGAATCAGCACAATCTTATCATTGCTTAAAAGGGTAATGCCAAACACCACTCACTCTAAGTTGCTGTGTGTCAGCTTCATCAAGGTAATTGCATGTGCATTTATCCATGAGAAATGAAGGCTATGAATCACCTACCTTAAAGACAAGTTTAAGGGCAAGGTGGTAATGAAACAATTTTGCTGTAATTACTCCAGCATTTGCTTTATTATGTAACTGTAAGATCATTCTGAAATACAAATTATTAATACAAAGCATTAAAGCTGGAGGGGGAAAATAGGTGATGTTGCATCTCCATAAATGTAGTGTATCTTCTGTGAAAGAACACCATTAAGAGGTTTGATTCAGGGGTTGCAAGTGAGTATTTAAGCCACTCAGCATATTTCAGTCTTAATGAGATGCACTGATAGGTCAAAAATGAGATCAGTGGGAGGCATACAGTGCCATTCATCAGGAATAGAAGTGTATTGTATGTGTTCAGTGAAGGTTCCAAGATGTATTTTTGTTGCATGTGTAGACAAAATAATACAGAAATTTTAATTTATTGATAAGAAATAAAATATCATAAAATAAAAACCATGGTTTAAGTTAGAAATTCTTTTTTTTTTAAACCCTAGCTGTTGGACCTTTGTGGTCATGATTTAATCGCAGATATAAATAATTATTTTCTGTCCTTTCATCTGTGCTCGTGACTTTTTTGCTTCAGATAGTTTAACCATATGTAGTTACATTATCAAGGAAACAAAAACCTGCTTTTTAAAGGTGAATAAATCAGGTGTCATTTCTGTTAGGGAAGGAGTATATATACTTGTTTACATATTTCATTTAATACAATCCTTTTTCATTTGACAGGATTTGTCTTTAGCGACTCTGAATCAACTGCATTAGAACAGTTTGAAGGTGGCCCTTGTGCAGTGATAGCACCTGTGCAGGTAAGATGCCTTTATTGTAAGAGTGGTTTAAAATCAGTGTGCCCACAATTTGTTCTTTATGTATTTGGAGCTAAAATAAATATGAAAAAAATTGCAGATCAGTTGTATTTTGGTTTCATAATCGTAGTGTGGAGGAGGCAAAATCTCTGTAAAAAGGCAGGGATGAGCCTGGGCTGATTTTGAGCTATAATTTTGCAGAAGGACATTTGTTTGGGGAAATGCAGCAGGCTGATCCAAGCAGAAATAACTTCAAAATCAGAAATGCATTATAAAGGGGAGAAGTATGAGATCAGATAAAAGTTTAATCCTAATCCTTTCACATCTCTTGAATTCTCTGCCTTTAAGGGTAATATCTGTGTCACAGTGTCTGCTTTTTTTGTTTTTGTAATTCTATATTAGAAATATTTGAAGTAGTTGATTGTCGCATCTAACAAGGTTTGCTATGTACTAAAAGTGGAAGAATTATACTTTTACAGGCCTAATTAGCAGAATAATTGAAATATGTCAGGTGAATATATTTTATTCCTGATAACATGCTTAGGATTTCACTTGTGTTGCAGATATGCTAAACTAACTGTAGTTATGATTTTTTTTTTTGTTTTGAGGTTTTCTTGGTGTGGGTTTTTTTGTTTGTTTGTTTGTTGTTTTGTTTTGTTTTATTACTTGGTTGTGCCTTGCAGGCCGTGCACAGTTTGCAGTGGTGTTTCAGGGCAGTTCTGACTGGGTGGATGTAGGACCTGCAGGCTGTATCTCTTCTGTTGGAGCAGTTTGTTTAGCTGTGGCTGCTCTTCAGTCTCGTAGGAGCACCTTGTAGCGACAGGCAGGCTTTGAGTTGATTACTTTTTCTGGTAACCTGCTGGTGACTCTTCTTAGACAGGGATCAGATTCTGCAGATATGTCTCAGTCTGATTGGAGGCCTTGTCCACTGATACAGGACATACTTAAATTGTGTAGCAGAGTGAATTTGATAAGAACTGGAAGGAAACTGGGTCAGGCAGTTGACTCTGTGGAATTGCTTGCATCTCTGGTGTGTATAATGCCATAAAACCTCTGCCACTCTTAATGCTGGTTCCACCAAGAGACTTATCCCACAGGAAGCACCATTTATTTAAGTGGCAAACAATTAATAAAAAAGTGTTTTAGTATGACCTGTACTCCATAGCGTGGCTCTGTATATTTCTGTGGTCTTAAAACCAGATGCAGTGTGTCTGGTCTTTGATGTTAGAATTACAAGTCTTTTATTTGGGGGATTGGGGAGAGTAAAGAATAAGACCAGCTAGCCCTTTAAAGGCAGTTCCAAGTCTTTAACATACAAAATGTTCATGTAGATATTTTTTAAGGTGATGTGGGTAAACTTCCTTGAAATTAAGTAATTAAGACATATTTAAAAGTGAATTGAGTTCCAGCTGGGAAAGGAGGAAGGGGTCAAACAGGTCTTGCAATGCCTGCTGCTGCTGTGAATTACTAGAAGGGTGTGCAAAAAGTCTGCAATGGGAGAACAGGGTGAGCGTGTCAGGAAAGCAGTGAAAGTTGAACCAGCTCTTTCTGAGATGCTGAAAATACCTAAAATGCCAAGACTCTGCTTCATTAAATTTATTCTTTCATTGTTCCTTCTCTGTAACTCAGCACTTTTTTTTTTTTTAAAAAAAAAAACAAAGCAGGGATATGGAGATGCATAGGATTTCTTTAACCTGATCTGCAGGTTGTTATTTGCATTGGTTAAGAGAGGTGGGCTTGTTAACTACTAAAGGGGTTTGCGTTAGTGACTAGGGGTGTCTTGTACTACTTACCAGTTAGTTATACTGAAAAATATTTGTGCCTCCATTCCTGCTCTCCTGTGACTCTGGAGGTGTATATGCCAATATGTAGTATGTGTACTTGAGGTTCAAACTCAATGATGTTGAATGTAATTATGAGGCCACCTTTGTAGCGGGTTTGATGGGGAAAAGTCAGTAAACAGAGCAGGCTCAGAGTCTTGTTCCGAATGGTAAGCAGCTTGAAACTCTTTTAAAAATATGCAAAAATGCTTTGGTACTTGTGACATAATGCAAAAAGTAGTGTTGTCTTGTATTTTAATAATCTTTTATTCTTTGATAACAAAGGCATTCCTTTTGAAGAGGCTTTTTACCAATGAAAAATCTACTTGGAGAGACTGTCCAGGTACTGAGACATTTTTTTCCCCCTCATTATTTTTCCATTTTATTTATTTGTAAATCATGTATTAGTTCAAAGTAATTAAATATTTCACACTTTGTTTTTTGTTTGTATGCTTCCATATTGTATGTATACTATGTGCTTCAGAACTCCTACTTGTGAGGTCATTGCTAGTCCTTAATACTTCTGTGTTTTATAAATATTTAACTGAAATCCGTTATTAAGAAAGGGAATGGGTTGTAAATCCTATGAAACCACATTTTCCTAAAAACAGCCTTCTAATATTTGGTCCAGTATAGTCAAAGCACAATTAACATTAGTAATTAATGAGATAAAAGTAATAATTATTTAGATAGCATTAATGTATAAAAAAGATACTAGTAGCTTGTATATGACAATGGTTCTCAGCAATCAGACTCATGTAGGTTTCTGATCTTTCAGAAGAGGAGCAGAAGAACGTTCTCTGTCATACATTATGTGATATTTTGGAAATGGCTTGCTCTGATAATTCTGAGTCATACTGTCTGGCAACATGGATAAGAGGAAAAACAACCGAAGAAACTGCTAGTATTTCTGAAAGTCCTGCAGAATCTAGTCATCGAGAGGAGCAACCTTGTAAGATGTATTTCTGTGCTAAATTACCCATCACTTAGTGAAATATTACATGGTTTTTGAAGGACCACTGCTATTTTATTAATTCACAGATGGGGTGTTTGCCTTTGTGATTCTATTAGCAAAAGACAGATTTTTGTCTGTTGTAATTAAAGGCATTGATCCTTTTTGTTGAAAGCAATGTGGTGTCTATCACTGGAGTTCTAACATAGATGTTTCTTTAGAATTTCCATAATCTTCAGTTTTATTTTGTAATTTACTGGGACCTGATACATCTTTAATTTTGAAACATCTGCACGCTTCTTAACCCTGGAAGAATACTTGTCACTTGTTGCTTTAGAAGAATTTTGTAGAAAATTCTCCAATGCTTTATTTATTCTAAAATATTCTGGATTCCCTTTTATGGAAAAGTAGCCTTTTTCCATTTTTCTGTGCAGTACCAGACAGTTTAAATCACCTTCTAGTAAATTACCATAATTTTTTTTGTAGGTTAGAATTTTTCAGTTACTTGCTTTTTGCAAATGTCTTCACTCCTTCATTAGTTACTGACATCAGGGGTCCAGGAGACATCATCTGTTGCGCTAAGATGAGGCATCCAGTCATATCTAACTGCTGCAGAGTTAGTGACATGGAAAGTTTGTCTGTGCATGTATGATCAGAGAGTTGTATTTATTAATCTTTAAACAAAAGTGATCTAACGTGTTAAAAGATAAGCTACTTTTTCTTTTAGTTTTTGTTCACAATTTGTGGCTTAAGAAGTATGAAAATCTCTTCACATGAGAACATGTTGCTTAGAAAGGTGCCATCTTTTGATGGAAGGAATATGTTATTCATCAGTTTGTGGCATAACTACAAAGTAAGAATTGTACAAACGGATTTATATGTGCACAGCTATTTATAGAGATTTGTAGTGCTGGAGCTCTTTGTTACAAGTCATCTTCATCTGCTTCTAGCAAGTGCTCCATGTGCTTACGAAGGCTCCAACAATAATAATTAAAATTATATTAATTGAAAAAACAGACTGTCAGTGCATAAGAGTTCCAAGGTGAGCATTTTTTAAAGTAAGAAAATGTTTTATACAGGAAGTTTTATCTGCAACTTTTCTATAAAAAAAATCTTCCTTTGCAAGATAAGGCAGTTGTAACTCTGAAATTCCTATTTTTTTTCCTTTTTTTAGTTGTCTCTGAAGCTCTTGCCAGTAATAGGAAGCTTGTTTTCTAGATAAAGTGAAGCAGAGACTAGTTATCTACAGGATCTTACTGTCCTGTTTTTTAATGTATTGCATGATTCCAAAGGACTTTTAACTGTAGAAAATGTTCAACAGTGTTTTTAAACACACGTTCAAGTTAATAATTGTTCTCAACACTGATGCTTATGAACTAATCCATTCTATTACATAACTACATTTTTCATGTTTCTGTACAAGTCTTCAAGTTCTGCCTGACTTGACATGAATGTGCTCGAGGAAGACCAGGATACATTTACCATGTACAGCCTGCTTATGTCATGGGCAGTGTTGATCTCTTTCATTGTTTCTATTCTACGTTCCCTGCTAGACACTGAATGCACCTCTCGTATTGTACACCATTTTGCCTTCTCTGTGTAATGCTGTACACGTAGCAATTTAAGATATCTTAGTTAGGTTTGGGCTTTTTTGCCTTCCTCTGTCCTGCTGTTTACCTGTAAACCATCTTCTTAACCTGGTTAGTGGTGGGACAAAGATACTGAGGAGAAGATATTGTGAGTGATGCAGAGTTGTGTAACTGCCAGTGCAAAGGAATACATTTATTTCTTGCTTTGCTGCTGTACTCAGTAAAAATAGCAATTGGCATTGTCATAGTTGATAGGACTTAAGAGATGAGGGGTGAGCAGGAAGTATTACAGATGCAGTTCCATATGGCAGGCTATTTGAGAATTGATTATGGGGATATGTTTATAATAAAGCCATGAAATGTGCTTAGACACAGCATGATAGAGTATCATTTTAAAGAGTTTCTAAACAATTTTATTTCTCATACATCTCATGTTCTCTTGCTGTTTGTTCTTTTTCATTCCACTAAGCACTGTCTTTATTTAGCATTGTTTGGGTTATGTATAGTCTACTTCTCTTTAGAATTTCTACTTCTTTCCCTTTATTTCAATTAGTAATTCTCTTAGCATTTCACTCTGTTCTTTAGTAACAGAATGAAACTGCCTATCATCCTGCTGTGTGAACAAAAGGTGGATTCGAGCACACTTACTGAATGCAGTAGCATTTTTCATCTGCTTTTGTGATGTATAACAGTCACTTGTTGGCCATGTGTTGGCTTTAGTAGTGCAAGTTCCCAGGTTCAAAGATTGCTTTATATGATTTAGTCCCTCTAACCTTCTGCTTACAAAAACATGTGTTCTTCAAGCAAGGTTAGTTTTTGCAGTATTTTCTGCAATTGAGATTAATTGTTTCATATTTTATAAATATGTCTTAAAAATACATTTTTAAGTCAAGTTTTACTCTTGGAAATCTAAGCAATTCCTCGTAGTTATTCAAATGACAAAAACTAAAATTCTTAAGACTGCTGCTGCTGTATTTCCTAAGTAGGAAATGAAAGTATTCTGTTTCTTGAGAATCAGTTTTATTTGCCTGTAGGGAAAATTAATGTTCATCTTTCAAAATGCAATCAGAATGGGCATAAAATGCCTTTTCAGGAATTCTGGTGGGAAGAATTTATCAGTAGTACTAGCCCTAATGGCTAAAGATCTCAACTGAATTGTATGCAGGCACATTGCATACCTTGTAATCAGATGTTGTTTAAATATTCAGCATCAAATGGTATCTATCAGATAGGAGATGTATTTGTTCTGTGTATTGCTCTACTAGCAGAAAAATAAAGAAAAAGGAAAGGTATAAAGCCTGTGTTGAACATGGGAAGACACTCATGCTGTATTTTTTTATGTGCTGGACGCACACTAAATGAAAGGCTGTTTATCCATTATTGAAAGAAAACAACAAGAACTTATTTAAAAACAGAATGTGTAACACTGTTTAGAATAATTCTACTTTGTTTGTTTGTAATGAATAAGAATTAAAGGGGAAAAAAACAAACTAAATTTCAGTCACAGAAGTGTATATTCAAAGAAAAAATACAGCTTACCTACGCTGATAAAATGATCCAAATAATCATGCTTGCTTTTCTAGGAAATAGTATTTCTTGTTGACCTGCAGAATTATATCTATAGTATGCATATGCTTGGTGACTTTGCGACAGCCACATTTTGTACAAAATCAACAGCTCAGCACATATGACAGATATTTCCAACACGCCAGTGGCTTTGTGCTTTTAATAAATTGATTGGTCCAAATAGAAACGTTCTCACTAATTTGTATGGTGGAATCTTAATGTTGCAGTAAATTAGTTTATACTAATCAGTTAAATATAAATGTCAGGCGAGGATTAAAAATATAATTAGAGCTTGAAAGTATTCTAGCTTGCTGTGTGTATCTTGTGTCATTTTTTTGCCATGTGTAGTGCTGAAAAGTGTCTCTTGTGTATAGCTGCCTTGGCTGTCGAAGAGCTTGGCTTTGAGCGATTTCATGCATTAATTCAGTAAGTAATATGTTGGAACATTTAAAATATAATATTTTGAAGTTACACTAATATTCACAGGCCTGAAAGGGGTGTGCTGAGGAAATTTTTGTGTGTTACGCATCAGGTTAAACTTGGATTTCAACTTTCGATTTGGGGGTTTTGTGTTTTTTCTTTGCATTTTAGCCATTTAAAATGGATTATTATTTTGAGCATAACTAGTAGGCTTTAAAACTGGAGCAATGTAATGTGGTAAATTGGCCAGATAGTTTATGCTTTTCAAGTTTATGAACACAGACTTCTGTGAATCTAATCAAGATTCCTATTTAAGTTAAAAATGTTAATCCTCAATAATTATATAATGTCATCAGTACTTTTTCCTGATTTGAGTTATCATAGGAAACGTTTATTAAAATGTTTCATATACAAGACTGATTTTTGTTTCATGCTTTAAACATTGTTCTTTTTGGAGGGAGTCTAAACCCAGAACTCACAGTTCTAGTGAGTTTATATTCAAAGGTAACAGCCTTTTATTTTTACAGTGAACAGTTGGGTAAATATTATACAAATCAATCCCCAAAGAGTAAATAAAGAGCAGCAGAATTCCAAAAAACATCTGAGATGGAAAATGTTGCTAATTAGAACTGAAATAACCACAGCTCATTTTATCAGTAGTAATTCTAGTTTCTTTTTAAAACCCATTGTCATATAAAGAAATAAGAAAGGGGAGAATTCAAAATTTTTGTAACCTTAGCTGATCAAAACACTGATTTCCTGCCCTTCCTCCTCCTCTTCTGCTCACCCCTTCAGTCTTGGACTTGTGTACACAATTATTTTTTTTTTGTCATTCTCGCTGAGAATCAATGCTCTGGCATTTGCCTTCAGACATCAGATGGATTTCAGAGCTGGCTTTACCTTGCATACCTTGTATGCCGTGTGTACTCTACTGATGAAGAAAGGGTGTTTAGAAATCAAGTATTATCCAGAGTAAACCCATCTATGGATATATTTTTGCAGATGTTTTTCCTTTTTTAAACAAAGCTTACTAAAAGAAATCAAGAAATTTGTGTAAGAAATCAGAAAGACAATAATATACCTGTTTGTGTAAGATAAGCAAAGACTGTGATCTAGTTTGAATACTCAAACTAATTTTTGTGTTCTGAAATGTAGTATTTAGCTCTACCTACCCAAGAAATTGGAAGTGTCTTGGTTCACTGGGATTTTGGTGAATTTCTTCCTTTCCTTGGTTTTTATTTTGTTTTTTCCTTTGTAAACATGATCACATGGTGTTACCTTAACATCCAGGCAGTCACCATATAATGCAATAAGATAATATCCCAAATGTTAATGTACCACTCTTTGATGTTTTGAACAATTTGCTTTTTCCAGAGCTAGTGTCTAACAAAGTCAAATTCTTGGGAATTCCCATTTGAATATGGGAAATATAATAATTGCTTCAAAAGCCTGGAAGATAGTCTTACCTCGTTAAGTAGAAGGTTGACTTATCCATTGTTTATGGGCTGAATGTCTTCCAGAACACTGTATAATGCAAATGTTACTTAGGTGGCATACACTCTGTTTCCAGTTTCCGTAACAGTGTTTTATAGAATTACGGTAGTGGTGCAATCCACTCAGCTCTTTCACATGTGTATGTAACTTTATGGTTAGTGTTTGCGTATAAAAATTGTTCATTTTTGCATTTTGCTCCAGAATTATTTATCATCTTCAGATGGCAGTTACTGTAACTGCAGAGGAGCTGCTGTGTCATTCTGTGTATAACACCAGATCTGTTCTACTTTTACTTTGACATTTTCATGTTAGGTGTTAGTAATTTTTGATTGTGACACTTTGTGACACTCTTGTAATTCTTCATCTAAATGCATACTTCTTTTCTATTGTTTGTTTGTTACTGTTTTTTGTCTTTAGCAAACGAGCATTCAAAAGCTTCCCTGAACTGAAGGATGCAGTTTGGGATCAATATTCAGCATGGACAAACAGATTTGGAGTATTGCTCTTTCTGTATTCTGTAATACTGACAAAGGTTTGTGGGTTGCTTGATGTATTTTTTGTGTGGGTTTCATTTCTTTAAGAGAAAGTTTGATCCCTTTTTCTGTAAAAGGTTAACAATAAACTGATGAACTAAGTCAAGTCCAGATAAATAGATGAAATGATAACTTCATCTATGTTGCAGTGCAGTTCTAGCCTAAAAATTTTAAAGGCTCGATTCTTTGGTTTTTTGGGTTTTGGTTTGTCTTTTTCTCTTTTGATCTGAGAGACTTAGGCATTTTGAAAACATCCTTCCTTACTAGATGTTTGAAAAGTCTTCCTTTGAAGAGAAAGCAGCCTGTTTAAGTTATCAGTTCATGTAAGAACATCAGCCTCCCAGTGTTTTACTGTTGCATTTTGTTGTTGTATAGATGTTGCAACTCATTCCTTAAGATAGCAAAAATGTTTGTAATTTTTCTGCAGGGTATTGAAAACATAAAAAATGAAATTGAAGATGCAACTGAGCCATTGATAGATCCTGTTTATGGTCATGGAAGGTAAGCTGCAAAATAGGTTTGCTACCACTTAAAAGAGATTTTTGGGCTAATTTTTTATGTCTTGTGTAACTGATCATTCTTTTAGGAAATTACTGACATTAAAAGAGAGACTCAATTATAACTTTAACTAAAAGCAACCCTGAAAAGTGTGTCTTTTTCACTTCTAACTCCTTTTAGTACATAATTTCTGAGGAAATGCTTCTGTTCTTGTTGAATTTTTAGATCGATAATTCTCAAATTCAGGGGTACATTCTATATCAAGTTTGTGTTTGAAAGCATGGAAATGATAATTTGTGTTCTTGAATTAAAATACACACTAGTTAATTGAAAATAGTTACAAAATATCTGCTTGGGTAATCCAATACTGTTTTAATTTGTTACAGATAACCACGTTTTTTGAAATAAATTGCATGTCCCTTTTAATTTCTTATGTCTTACATAATTTCTTTCTGTTGTGTAGCCAAAGTTTGATTAATCTGCTGTTGACGGGACATGCTGTTTCTAACGTGTGGGATGGAGACAGAGAATGTTCAGGAATGAGTAAGTTGATTCTAATTTATGCTTGTTCATGTTTTTTACGTACTCTGAGATGCTGACCTATAGATTTGGAATATATTCCGTTTCTGTTTTGATAATCTCCTTGTTTACTGCCCTTTGAATTAAGTAGACCTCAAATGGAAATAAAACATACTTGCATGAAATTGCTGATGTTAGTATCAGTGAATGCAGGATTGTCAGCTACAGTTTGAACATAGAAGTTAGCTGATGACCTGGATGATGGGAGGGAGTGCATTCTCTGTAATTTGGAAGTTTGAAGACAGGGCCACAATTCAAAACAACTGCATCAAGCTAGAGAAACAGACTGACAGTAACTTCCTGAGATATACCCAAGTCCTACACCCAGGGTGGAATAAGCCCATAGAGCAGCACAGGGCTGCACTGACTGGCTGGGAAGCAGCCTTGTAGAGAAGGACCCAAGGCCCCTGTGGGCAGTGAGTTGCACTCAGTCACTGGTGTGTCCTTCTGGCGAAGAAGGGCAGCTGCATCGTGGGCTGTGCAGGAGGGTAGCCAGCAGCTGAAGAGAAATGATGGCTCTTTCCCTCTATCTGGCACATGTGGGACCACCTCTGGAGTGGTGTGTGCAATTTTGAGCTCTCCAGTGCAAGAAAGACATTGACATAGTCGAGTGATTCAGTGGAGGCTCATGATTAGAGGGCTTTTGTGTTTTCTGGGTTTCATTTTACAAATAGAGATTATATGAAAACAAGAACAGTTTGAATTGTGAAAATGTTCACATCTTCTCTTTCACTGCTACAAAGTCTATGTCAGGTTCATCACCATGTTTCTTACAATGACTTTCCATCATCTAAGCACAGAAAATACTTACTTGAAATAGGGTTCAGGACAGAGCCATGCAAGACCTGATTAAAAATGCTCTGGTTTAATGATGATCAAGTAAAATAATCTCCTCTGAGACATCTTAGACTTGCACTTGTTTATGATTTCATGCAGCCTATGCTTTCAGACTTACAGAATGCCATTTGGATATTCTATCTAACATTCCTCTATTTGACATTGTTGACATTTATCCCCCTGATTTCTAATTGAAATGTGTTTCAATTAGCCTTCTGGGTTTTATCTGTGTGTTCCCTTTTTGATTATCAGTCTGGATTTTTAGATTATGATCAATCAATCAGTCAATCTGAATTGTTCTAGGAGCTTTCCTTTACATTAGGCTGAGTTGCTGTTCTTCTCTTCAGTATATTGGTTTTGAAAACTATGAGTTCATTCCCTCATTTGCCTTTCAGATTATCTTTCTGGTAGGCCTTATTTCTTAGTTATCCAAGTTGGAATTTTTTATCTTTTCTGCGAGTGCTTAACTTGCTTTGGACACAGTAATAGCCAACATTTAGGTTCTCAGTCAGTTCTACCCGAAAAACCTAGAATGAGAACTCTCATAGTCTTTTTGTGGAGAGCAGAGGAACAGAGAATGGTCTTTAGTACTTCTCAAGAATCTGGTATTATGTGTCCTGTTAGTTTTTCTGACCAGTCAAGTAATTGAACTTTATATTGGGAGCCCTCAATTTTCTCGAAGCTTTTGGATAATTACAGCCAGAACCTGCTTATTCACAGTCCTATCTATAATCATATCTGTTACCAAGTGATTTGTTACAGGCTTTCAAAAAGAAAGATAAAGAGCAGCTGGTACTGTTCACAACTTCTTAGGCAAGACTGAATTTTGGATACATTGTCACATTTGCTCTATATAGAAATCCTTTTTGTCATCTTTTCTTCTTTGAGTAATTTCTCTTGGATTTTGTTTCTCTCTGTGTGTAGAACCTTCAGCTTCTTTCATGTCAATTCTTACAAGCTTTACATCTAGAAAGGTTGCAGGTGTCAAAATAACAAGGACTGAATACTGTTCTATTCAGAAGTTATCTGAAGTCACTTTACCTGTTTTTCAACTATTTAGATAAGCAGTTTTTAATTAATAAATAATTAAAATTATTTATAAGGCATTTTAAAGGTACTGCCAGTAATTTTAGCAGTGACAAAAGAACAGACTGAATTGCAAACTTGAGGAGTTACCATGCGTTTGCAGGTTGTACTTAGAGCACTGGCTCTCACAGTATTGCATTTTTTCCAGATAGGGTAGGACTTGCTAGCTGGAATTGTTCTTGGCCACTGGTGGTAAAAATGCCAGTGAAACGATACCTCTTCTTTGACTATCTACATGTTCTCCTTTAAACCTTTCTTCTTATTCTGATCTCTTCTCTTGCCACAACTGTCCACATATTGGAAAGATATAGTGAGGTAGTTGGGTTTTTTTACTGCTTTTTTAGGGCTGTTCCTTCATGCACTGTAGCAGGTCCCTATGAATGCAGCCAGTGCCTGGAGCTGCTTTTCCCGGGCGGTGCCAGGGATTTGTGAGGTTGGTGTGGCCGCTGGGTGGCGCTGTGCTGATGCGGATGGGAACAGAAATGTGTTCAGAAATTTGAGTCCTTTGCAAAAATGCTATTCCGAGCAAGGTTTCTCTTGCTTAAATATTTATTTTCTTTGTTGACCTTTGTTGTTATCAGATGTCTTCCAGTCATCTTCTCTCTTTGTAGGGTGAGGATATTCACAGAATAAACTTTGATTTAATGCAGCTAGTCTTCTTTTGTTTCTCTGTAAATCGTCTGAGAGTAGTTTTTGCTTTTGTGTCGCTCCTCTCTGTTGGCTGATTCTGAAGGAGACATGGGTAGATCAGTGACTACAAGCTGAAGTTAACCTAGGAGCTTCCAGATATACAGTCTGTGTAGCTTGACTTCTAACTATTCAGAATATTCACACTTCTGGCTACTGTGGTAGCCAGAATCGCAGCACTCTCTAGTTATCAGTCAGAGTTCTCATCTAGTTATCTATCCGGGGAACAAAGTACTTAATCATAGAATTATTTTGAATAATTTTCTGAATAGTAAATATTACTTGCATGTGACTTAGTTGTTCTGCGCCCAGGTATTGGCTCCTACATCTGAAGCCCTTGTTTAACAGACTGAATTTTACACTGATTTTTGTTATTTTAGTTTTTAAGAAATACATGATGCATAAAATTACTTCTGTAATGTTGCTTACTTGTGCCGCTTGTTTCCTTCGTTGCACATATAAATGTGCTACTTTTGTATGTCAGCTGTTCCCTAGTTTGCAGGGTTCTTCACTAGTTTTTTTTAATTGGGCTATAGCTCTTTCTCCAAGCTCAAAGAAAAGACGAATTGTCTCAGCGTATGGCAATTTATAGCCACTCAGCTATTAGCCAGATAATGGGGTTTTGCAAAGGATAATCTCTGCACCCCTGAATATTTAATTGCAAGCAAGTTCAAAGGTAATCTGTGAAAGCGCAGCGTTCAGGTCAAAGAATTCTACACTGCAAAGAGCTTTTTAATATGCATAGCTCACACTCTAAGGAAGGAGTTGTACTACCAGACACAAAGGTAGTGAACAAGCTCACGTTTGTAAGTTTTTTGGGTTTTGATTTTCAGAATTGGATGTATGGGGACTTCCGCTTAATAGTAGAGGGAAAAGTTAAACCATTGCTATGATAACCGTTCTGCACTGTTGCAAAATTCAGTGAGGTAAACTTCAACTTCATGAAGAAAGTATGGCATGCCTGGTGCTGCAGAATTCACTTCTGCAAATCTAGGAATCTTTTAAATTCAGGATGTTTTCTTTCACTTGCTATGGTCCTTTAGCCCATGGGTAAAGATGTCAGTTTTATGCTGTTGTACACAGATGATTGGTGTTAAAATTATGGTTAAGACTTAGTGTTTTAGATGGAACTTTCAAGTATGAAAGTCAGTGTTCAACAAAAAAAAGAAAATCCAGATATTCTTAAATTGATCATAGTGTATGCTTCCAGTGTGTGCTGCTCTTGTTAGGTAGTTTGGGGATCTAGAAGAGCTGTTCTAAGCAGACAGTACTTGGAACTCCTTAGATGATGTATATGAAAGCCCACAGCGTCTTCCAAATCTGTATAATTAGGTTAGAAGCCTGAATTTTGAAGTACTTTCTCTTTATTTATATTAGAGGACTTCAAGTAAGGCTCTGTAAGTGCTCTTCCAATCAGTAGTACATAAATATTTCAGCTGTTCCTGGCAGCTGTGTGTGTTTGAGAGCTTTAAGTGGAAGTCAGTATTGAAAATAAAATTAGTTTTTCTGCTTAAAAAAATACTATTTCCAAAATTGTGTTTTATTATTCAGAATGTAAAATGGTTAAGACAAATATGGCCAAGGAACTCTAAGAAAAAAGAGGGATAGAGGAATAAACATTTGTTTATGCATATATATGGGATTTTCTCTTCCTCAAGATAGCTGTTCTTTCTAGATTTTTCTAAGAATAATTGTGATGTAAGTTGAAAGTATTCCCCTCCTACAAAGTCCAACAAGTTTTGAAAAAAGACTATCAACAGTAAGCTCTTAAAACCGTGAGTCTGGATCTTATTTTTACATCTTGTTTTAAAGAGGGAGAAATGACCATTTTTGACTAGATCTTGATGATTTGCTATTGTTGCTAAAACTGCATAACAAAATTGTTATTACTTGACCAATTTTGAAAGTAAGAAAAAATGGCTTAAAATAGGATTTGCAGATTTTTCTTGAATAAATTTTGTGTTTTCTTTTGAACAGAACTTCTTGGCATACACAAACAGGCAACAGTAGGCTTTTTGACGTTGATGGAATCGCTGAGATATTGTAAGGTAAGCTGTTCTCTACGTCATTTAAAAGTTTTCTTTCATTAAGGTGTTGTGGGCTTTTTTAACAGTATTACTGAAAGCTTTACTGTGTACTATTGGAGATCTTAAAGAACTTTCAAATAATGTCCAAATTCAATCTGAGACTAATATATTAAGACAAATATAAAATTTTTAAATGCATCTTACTGAGTAAATGTTGTTTGATGCTATTTAAATTAGAACTTTATTGCACCAATTGATTATTGCTAGTTAGAAGCTTATGTTTTTACTAAAATAAATGTAGTTAAAGTTTTGTTGATGGTTTTAAAACTGTGAAGTCCCAAAATGACTTGCTGTTGCATTGCAATTTCATTGATCTCTTTTTATGCCTTCACTGTCTTCCATTTAAAATAAATATCCTTAAGTAAAAATGATAAAACTATTATTAAGCAACTGTGTTCTAAATATAATACATTCAAAATTTAAAAGGTATTTTGTGTATTTATCTTTGAATATTTGAAAGTTGCTGATGTGTGCCTTAGTCCATATTGTTTCTTCCTGTTATGACAGAATTTCTTGATTTCTGGTTTTTATTTGAGAAATTCTGTGCTTTACTGTTGTTGTTTAACCTCAGTCAGCAACCAAGTCCCACACACCTGCTCATTTGCTCCCCCAGCAGCAGGATCAGAGAGAGAATTGGAAGAGTTCAAGCTGAAAAACTCATGGGTCGAGATAAAGGCAGTTTAATAGGGAGAACAAAAGCCACACACAAAAGGAAAGCAAAACAAGAAATTAATTATGGTTTTTGAGGGACAGGCAAACATTCAGCCATGTCCACGAGAATACGGCCCCATCAAGTCTACTTTGCAGACAAATGCCATCACTCCAAATGTGCCCCCATTCCTCCTTCTTCCATCCTACTTTATATCCTTTGGTCACTTTGGGTCACCTGTCCCAACTGTGTCTCCTCTTGGCTTCCCTTGCAGCCCATCACCCTTGCCAGTGTGGCTGTAAAAAAGCAGAAAAGGCCTTGGCTCTGTTTAAGCTCTGTTCAGAAGCAACAAAAATATCTCTGTATTATCAACCCTATGTTCAGCACAAATCCAGAACACAGCCCTATACCAGCCACTGTGAAGAAAATTACCTTGATTCCATTCCAAAGCAGCACATTCCACCCCTTATTCCATACCATTTATGTCATGCTCAGGTTTCACACTATTCAATATAACCTCATTAATCACCACTTTCCTTCCCACCCTTTGATATAGAATATAGATATTATTTCCTTAGTCTGAGCACCCCTGCTGAATGTCTGTACAATGTCCACAAAATGTACTTGGAGTTCTTTTAGTCCATGGCTCTGGGCTCCATATGTTCTGATGGTCACTCAGGATAGGAGACATGATGCTGCGTGGAGTCATTGAGCACCAAAGCCAGCTCAGGTTGGGTCACTCCTGCACTGCATCTGCTTCTTGTAAGGCTTCTCCTCCATTGGTTCAGGTGGTTCCTTTTACAGTAATTCCTGTAACAGCAACTTAAATCAGGGCTTAGAACAAATTAAAGACATCCATTGCAACCTCCACCCTTGGTCCTTTTGGGCCAGATTATCTGGTTTAATGCTGCAGTGAACTTTGCTTGTTCCCAGCAAGGGGCTCCTGCTGTATTGCACCGTTAGTACGGTCCATATGCTGGTCCTCCGTGGGCTGCAAGGGAACAGGCTGTTTCACCACAGGCTGCCGAGGAATCTGTACTTCCCCTGTTCCAGCTGGGGTCCCACCCATGAGAGACAGTCCTCCCTGAGCTTATCCAGCATCCCCTATGGGGTCACAGGTCCACACTGTTCTACAAATACTACTTTTGAAACAGCATTATATTAAATACTCCATAATTCCTGAACCTTTTTGGTTGTTCTTTGCTTTCTTTTGAGTCTGTATTAAATTCCTTTAGCTTATCTTAGAGTTAAAGAAAATAATGTACTTGGCAGAATGTTGATGTATTGACTGCAACTTGCTGTCCCTTCATTTATTAAACAAATGTCAATTCTGAATTATTTAATCCAAAACCAGTTAATAAATCAAGTGGACTTTTACCTTTCATTAGCATCTGATTATAGTATTGTTAAGCATAGTACTTGTCTGCAAGCTAAACAGTTACATCATTTTATTGAACATTTTATGTCAGTGGAGTCCTAAATGTTCTGAAAACTAACTAAATTTTCATGAACTTGGTCACTAACTAGATGAAATTTATAGGTTTGCTTTGTATTTCTGATTTTGCTGTACCTTTTTAGGTTGGCTCCTATTTGAAATCTCCAAAATTTCCCATTTGGATACTTGGCAGTGAAACGCACCTCACAGTCTTCTTTGCCAAGGTATGTTAGATGTGGTCTTGGTAACCTCAGGCAGATAAACACCACATAAATTCAAAGTGCAGTTCTTGCTATGATGTGAGTTTTATGTGGCTTTAAAGTAAAAACATAGTCACTAAAACTTTCAGTTAAGCTTTTCCTTGGAGGCAGAGTTGTTCCTATACTTTAGCAATATCTCATAATTTGCAGTGTGAAGTATTTTGGTTTTAGCTTAATTTATTGGGCTGGAGGTAGTTTATGCTTTGGAACACCGTGCTTGGGATAAGTACTGTTTTAAATTTCTATAGTGCAAGAGAAATTTATCTAGTAGTTTCATCTCCCTGATAGTACTTGCGCAATTTTTAATCTATAGTTGGTTGTTCTTGTTGTTGTTGTATATAAATATATATATCAGGACTGTCACAATACTTCTTTATATATATTTTGTCTGATATCTACTGTAGCCTGTAAAACATAAAATGCTTTTGGGAGGATTCTCAGTTTAAAATCTTAGACCAGTCTTTCCAATGAGAGAATTTCTGTTTCTTTAGTTGAAGATTGTAAGTTGTTTTCCTTAAATTTTATTTTTATAGAACACTTACTTCTGATTAAAAATTTTATTGAAACTTTGAATGGTGCCTACTAGTGTATTTATTGGTACTTCTTAGAAGTTAACTTCCCTGTACCTAATACCTTGAAAAGTTAATTAAAACTTTAATTATAAATCTTGAAAAGAAATACTAGAATATATGACAAAGATAAAGCTGTAAATTCTCAAACTCTTGAATTTCCTTAAGTAAAACTTTTTCCTAATCTTTAGAAAGACAACACAAACTAGATTTTTTCTTACTAAGAAACAAACCTCCACAATGTATTGAAAGTTTATGTGTAGTAGTATTTTTTACTCTTTAGATTTAAATTTTAATAAATCCTTGAAATGAATTAGCCAGTTTTACACATTGATTTTTTTTTTTGCAATTTTTTAATCCCTAATGTCAGATAAATATTCCTTCTTGCTTACTCCATGAAATAGAAGAATCTTTATTCACCTTTGGATATTTGTTTTCTGCTTTGCTCTCTCCCCAGTCTTTCCTAGTAAAGCTTTTTTATTTCAGTTTTGAAATTTTATGTCCAGTTTTTCTGAATAATACCATCAAAGTTAGTCCATTGCTGTGTAGAGAGCAGTGTGATGCAAAAAGGTGTAACTGCTCTGCCAGTCCAGCATTCCTGTCACAATGTTATCACAGCTAATGTTTAGTGTCTACAGAGACCATTTCCTGATGATGATGATGATGATGATTATTATTATTATTATGCAAAGCAGGAAGGAGTGTAAAAGCTGAAGGTGTGTAAAAGCTGATAGCTTTTCAATTTGCATGTCTAACTTCACCCTTTCTAAAGTAGCAGTTGTTAAGCATTTCAGGGTGGAGCAGAGGTGTCAGCTACAGTGGAAATACAAATAGTGTTGACAAACAATTATTTTATCAATTGAAGCTACATGTCAAAAACTAAGGAAGAAACTTGAATTCTTTGCCAATGGTTAATCAGCAAGCTGTTAAAGTAGCGTGTGTAGTTGTGTAGATGGTGTTTGATGCTGAGGATGTAGCTTCTAGTTTGATTACATGAGAAAGAAATGTTCAGAATGGAAAGAGAAAAATGAACTGTGGAGCCAAAACCAGTGCAGATTAAATTTTAAAAAATCCCAAGTTTTAATTCTTTCAAGCTGCATATATTTTATAGGAACATAAAGCCTTACCTTTAAATAGAATAATGGTAGGCAATTATTAATTATTCTGTTAAGTAGAACAGTAGTCAGTTTTGTCATTAGCTGAGTAATTTGGTCTAGAAATCTAGAAACAGCAATCTTCCTAGGCTACTGTTGCTATAGACAACTAGCATGGGAAAATTAGGGAACAGAACAGAATCTTCATTTCCTTGAGCATGGAGGTTTAACAAGCAAAAGGTCTTACTCAAATTCTGCATACTGCTCTACTTAAAAAAAGAAAGCTGGCTGCTGTTTATTACTATTTAGATGTTTGACTCAGATTTTTACATTAGATGAATGATAAACATTTTTCTCCTATCAGTGGAATGAATGATAAACCACCACACTCTTCTATCTCAGAACATTTTGATTTAAATATTGTAGACTTCTGTTGTTGTTTGCTGCAATACCTTTGCACTACTCTGAATTTGGGCCATTCTTTTAGCTATGACTGTGAGAAATGTTTTATTTTGTAAAATAAATGAATGTGTTCGTATCTGGCATTCTAAAACTCTGTAAATTTTCAATGGATTTTAATGGGCAAAATGCAGCACAGCATTTCTGGCTGAAGATCACACTTATAGCTTAAAGTGAAAATTAACTAAAGTGTGTAATTGGGCTTAAGCTCTCTTGTGACTGCTGCTGCATGAAATAGCCATAAACAGAGACAGTTGAGTCAATTCCTAGTTTTAAGACAAGTCTACAGTGGGTCAGCAGGTTCTCCTGTTACTAAAAGAGTAAATTTTCTTCTACCTGCATGATCTTCATCTCCATATCTTGACTGTCGCGGCATTTCTGCACATACCCAGTGAGTTATTAACCTTGTTTTAATACAGAGATTTGGAGGTAGAGAGAAATAACAAATAATTTCTTCATTGAAACAGCAGTTTTGATTGAAGCACTTTTTATTAAAGACAGTATCAGTAGTTTTGTTGTCTGGGGCTTAACCAACCTATCATCAGCCAAATAATTATTTGTAGTTAGATCTTTTGGAAAGAAAATAGAATCTGGAAATATGTGAAATGAAACCTCACACCTTGGATAAATTCATTTCTAGAGTAGACTGTCTTGAGCAAAAATACGACAACTTGTTCTGCAGATGGGTCAATGTTGATGTCAGAAAACACTTGTGAACATCTGTATTACCTAAATAGTTCCTCAAAACTCTGTTACAGTTACGTGTGTCATAATAGAGTTGGAAAAACTTTGTGAATCATTGCAGGAAGGGTCCTTAGCAAAGAACCATAAGTAGTACCATCATATTATTTTTCTTTTCTTTACAGCTGCCATGTGTATAAAGTCAGAAAGCTACTTAATGCTCAGCAGTCCAAATTTAACATTTTCTGAAACAATAAGTGTGGCTATTAGTCTTAGTGGTCATGGACTGTGCATTTGCAACAAGGTAGATTTTGCCTGAAAATTGAGTATGTAGATTATTTATAGGCTACTAAATCTAAACAGCCATCACTTCTTCCTCTCCCTGCCCACCCTTCCTTTCAGTCAATAGAAAAACTTCCAAATGGCTTCAGTCCAACAAAAGCAAACAAGGGATCTTTAATCTGACACAGAGTTTCCCTGCATGCTCTATCAGACAGTGTGAAAGCAAATATGTGGTATTGTAAACGTTCTCTAAAAATCAGCTGTATCACTACAATCTTTTTGTATTTTTTTTTCCCCTTTCATTGTAGGGATAAGAAAGGGTAGGAAGTGGGGCATCTCTCAAGGCTGTGATGTTCTGCATGAAATGTTGTACAGGCACTTCATAATTATTTTTATGGCACTCATAGGAAGTTATGACAAGCTGAGACAATTCACAACTTCTAGGAATGTCAACGTGTGGTCAGGCACTGTATAAAAGAGTACCAACAAGTTGGAATGTTACGCAGAATATAACAAGCAAACGTTCCAGTGCAAGCAATAGGACGAACAACAGGAGGTTAATAGGTGCTTTCTAAATACTGTCTGTGACATGCAAATCCACATTGTGTTGAAGTTTGAATTCAGACTCACTGAGAGTGAAAAGACAGCATGGAATAAATGTCTGTCTGGTGACTTCAGGTGATTGAAACTGTGAGGACACTTCAGCTGTGTAGGTCTTAAAAAATTTCCTTAGTTTGTTTGTAGGTCTTTGAGCACAGAGGCCACAACAGAATTGGCTATCCATTTTCAGGTGCAGCATTGTGGCATTTGTAGACTTGAAGAGTCAGATAAGCAGAGAAATTGCCTGTCTGAGAAATCTGAATAAGTTACAAGTTACTGCTTTTGAAGGAAAATGTCCTATCCTGGACTCCTGGAACCACATTGGTTTTGGATTACATTTTTTTATTCCACTGACTTTGATCACTGTAACCTGTTCTCCATATTCTCAGAGCCTTTCTTCTGCATCCTCGATAGCATTGTCTCTCAGAAGAAAGAACATTGACTTCTCTTCCTAAACAATCTCTTTCATCTGAGTTCAACTGAGGGACACCTCACCAAACACAGACACTGCTATAGGACAGCCTAAATGTGGGTCAGTGGTGTTTACCAGAGCAGGGCTGAGGAGGAGTGTTAGTTGGTACAGCATTAAAGCTCAGAACACCAACAGAGATTGTCAGTGGTGTGAAAGGAAACAAAATCCTTGTGTAAAAATTCAGTAATTATTAGTATGTGTTAACAGCTTTTGTTTCTACAAAAATAACCTATGTGTATCCTTTAACTTAAGAACTCTTCCACTTTGGGAAGGGAGTGAAAAATATCTATGCACTTTCTTTTGTTTTTCGCTTCCATGACCAGTAAATGCAGGTAACCAAATTTTGAAAAGGTATGTTTTCATCAGAGAAGAAATGTAAATCACATTTTGAAGATTCCACTTAAGGAAATGTTTACGGAGCATGTGGATATAGGATGTGTAATTTTCAGGAGAAGAGGAATTGGTTCTGTTGGAACAGTCTGGACATCTAAATGGAAAATATATAGGTGTGTGAGACAACAGCAGAAATCATTTCTAGACGAAAGTAGGGTTTCCATTTTCTGTGTGCTGTTTAAGAGCAGGGAGGCAAATGCTGTTCTGTATTTGACAGTAGCACTCAGCTGACTAAATCAGCATTAACTCTTCAAATATTCCTGTTGTTAATTCAAGAGCTCCTTTCTGCAGGAAGAGACACATTTTTTAAATGACTGTTGATGGAGGGTGTCTCCTATGGAAACTGTGGCTCCCAAAAAGAGTTGAAGTTACTCTACTGGTTGGTTTAAGATTTGTAGTGTAAATGCTATCGCTAAGTGAATTTAAGTTGTTCTGAATACAACAACATTTCATAAGTTCATAAGCAATTCCGAAAGAGTTTTCTAGTAAAAAGGCCAGCTTTGAGGTCTTACTGTTGGCAGGGGACATAGCAAAATAAAATACTTCTGAAAGATTCTACCCTGCTCTAGCTTTGGGAGATCACAGAGCATAAATATGAAACGTTATTCTGCTATTTGTGGGTCTACTCTGATTTTACTTGCAGGTTAATTAGTTCCTACTACAAATGTATGGTCCTTTTTGTGAACAAGTGCTTCTGAACAGTTTGTTTATTGTTTGTTTGGAAGGTTTTCTGTGGGAGAACTTGTACTTCTTACATTCATTTCAGTGATTTTCACACCAGCATTTATCAAGTAACTTCTAGATTTGTCTAAATTTTTCATTCTACTAAAAGAGACTCTATATGCGATGCAACAGTGTGTGGGGGCATATTTGTTTCTAATGAAACCAGTTCATGACATCAGTTTATCCAGTCTCAGTGGTTTTATCTTCCCTAAAGATAAAAGATCAGAAACATTGTCATGTATGAAGCCTCTGTGGATTTTTTCTGGTTGGTTGGTTGGTTTTTGGGGTTTTTTTTGAGGGGAGAGTGGTTTGGTTTTGGTTTTTTATTTAATTAGAAATGTGGTTTTGGTTTTAAGTGGAGGTGGCTTTCATGAGAAACTTTGGCCATCATACAGTTTTTAGCTTGCTCAAGAGAAATATTTGTTTCATTTTATTTTCCTGTTTCCCACATTGTTTGAATGAGCAGCCAATTCCTGATAGCTGCTAGAAAATAGCAGATCTCCCTGTCCGCTCATAATTGTGATGGTCTCTACTTCAGCTTTACTTAAAAAAAAAAAATTAAACACTGGAGAAGGCAAAGTCCTTCTGAGTTGTTATACTTATTGAGAAGAATCTATCCTGAAATTTTAGACATTTTGGTACTCTTCTGTGCTCAGGTAGATGAGAGAATGCCTTTGAACTGACTCTGGGCATGCCATTTCCATGCCTAGATAAAATCTTGTAAGATGAGGGATGGGGAGTAGTTCTGGCTGTTCCAATAGAAAGTTTTGATCCAGCAACACTTAGATATAAAAATTGGAAATAAAACACTGCCACTTGTTGCATGAGTTACTCTTTAAATGAAGGAAGGAAGGATGAGAGAGTAAGGGATAGAAAACCAGTGCAATAAGAGAATCTTTTCTAGATCCACAAATCAAAAAGGAAGGAATTTCTCACAAACTGTTAAGC
>VWZV01003024.1:24364-133085 GCA_013397155.1 Irena cyanogastra | reverse complement strand
AATTGCAGTCTCCTGTCTCTGGAAGGAGGAGGCTATGAGCAACATCTAGTTTGCCTGTACATTAGCCTACCAATGGAAAGACTGATTTTTAAAGAAACATTTTAGTTGTTTCATTCTTTTTTGTAGTATATGTAGAGTGGTTTGGAAGTAGTAAATACAACAAAGAAATTTCTAAATGCAGTTTTATAATTTATAAGTCACTCTATCAAATTCTGAAAGTAGAGGTACTGGATAGAAACAAAGGCTGAGAACTTGTATCATTCTGCATCACTTTTAAATGTGAAACCAATGTTGATTCCAGTTATACTTAATACACCAGCAAAGACATAGGGCCTGAGTCGTCACATAATGGGTAAATAATTCTGGGTTTGAAATTTGGATTAATAGACATACTGACTCATTGTTAAAATGCAATTAATATGTAGAGTTTTTAAATAGTATTGAAGTATTTAAAAATCAAATTGATATTTAACAAATTATTGCATTAAAAAATGGTGTTTGTAATTCCAGATCAAATGAAAAGTGTAGTACTAATGTCTTTTTCCTCCATCTTTTGCTTTCTCCACTAGTCTGGTGCCCTAACCTTTTCATATACAACTCCCACTTAATTCTGCCACAGTTGTTTCATTTTCAGCTATATTAAATAGCAAAGTATTGTTTATGCTATTGCTCGGATAGCAGTGCAGTAGGATACAGCCATCTGTTGAGAACTCACCTGAAAGTTTTCTTAAACATACCTTTTGTAATATAGCAGGCTCTTGTGGATTGTGTTACTTTTTTTTTTCCTCCTGGTGACCAAGAATATCCACTTCACACAATGCACTAACATTTGCTGCTGGATTCTGCATCTGTTGTGTTATGTTTGCAGCTATTGCAATCTGCTGGTAGTGTTCTGAAATTAGGTGTTATTTATGAATATGTTTTTGCATAATTGGTTCACAGACACCTTCCTTCTGCGGGTCATTGCTATTGAATATTACATGGCACAACTTGGAATCTTTCCAGTGTCTGAAATCTTCAAAGCTGTGAAGGAGTTAATGGTTAGTTCACAGTAGATATTGGCCTGAAAAGTGAAACTCTTTTTCATAAGCCTTTTTCTCATTTGTATATTTAAACTCTGGCTTTTTAGTGTTCAAAATAATTTTAAATTTTAGCTTTCTGCATGTATTTGGATATACTGTTCTTTTTTATTTGAACCACGCTGGATAACGGAGCAAGTATTATTTCACCCAAAGCAATTTGTAGTTCATCCAGTATTTGTGACTAAATGGAGAGGAAAAGCATAAACTTCTTGAGTCCCTCAAAGATCTTCTGAAGTCTTAACCCAAAAGATTTGCTTTAATAGATTTAATAGTGCATTTTCATTTCCTGCTAGTTTACAAGTCATTGTATAGTACACACACAGTTAGGAAGATGACATTAGCTTTCTTAATAATTAATCTGGCATCAAGTGAAGAATTAAAAGAAAGGTGTTAGTTTAGAGCAGTAGAACACTCCTTTCTAGAAATTCTGTAAATGATGTACTGTGCTCCAGTGTCCACACCAGGCTTGGGCACAATGGTGTATTTATGGTGGAGTTAAGGCAGAGGTAAGAGGTGCTGTTTGTCATAAGATGAAACCTCAGCACATGGAGAGGGGAACAGAGTTGAGTTTAGTTGCCTTTTTTTTTCCCCCCAACAACTGCGTATATGTGTGATTGTCAAAGGTTATAAACCAGAGCTAGTCAGTAAATAAACCAATTTAGGACAGCAACCTAATCAGGGGTTATCTTCATAGAATCGTTTCAGAAATTGAATTTTGAAAGAGGAATTTAGAGTCATTTCCTCACAGAATTTTTTAAAAGAGCCATAAAAGCTAAACCACTGTCTTCCAATATATGGAATTTAGTATGATTGTAGTAACACAATGAAGAGAAGGCAAAGAAAATTAAGTACTTCTCCACATATTCCGTGTACCTTTACATGAGGTACAAAGTAGAAATTGTAAACCTCAGTAGTGCCAGGCTCACACTATCCATTCTTTGCTTTACAAAGCAACTTCCCTTTTATTTTATCTTTTAATTGTAGCCTACTATATATTTTTAATACCAGATAATGATGCTGGGAATGTAGTATTCACCATGTGACAGAAAGGTAGCTCTAGCTTATGAGCTGATTATCTGCCTGTCGAGTGCTCTGTTTGAGAAAAATGAATCTCTATGAATGGCTGTTAATCCTTTCTCTCTTGTTATAAATACGTGTTCTGGATGGAATCCGAGCAATCACTCTTCTCCTTACAATTTTTCTTCCTGAGAAAATATCCTGAAGTTTTTAATGTATTACAGAGCTTAGGAAACAGAGAGTTTTAAATATAGTTAGTGAATGCCTATTAAAGATATTTTTAAGTGAAGTGTTCTTGGGCAAAACAACAGGGAAATTATTTTGTGGCCATTTGTCTCCTTGCATGTTTTTTCTCCAAAATGTCTGAAGACCAGATGTTCTTTCTGAGCAGGGCACCATGTATCCTTGGAAGTGGAGGCTTACATATTTTTTTATTCTTCGTTCAGCCTGCTTTATTCCCTTGTTCCCAAACCCTACTGGGATAGATGCAGGAACTAGAAACAGTAAATGAGACTCCCAGCATGCCAACATATGCTTCAGTAATAATAGCTTTAAAATAGTAACTTTTGTAGTCCTGTTCTGAAACTTTGTGCCAAGTTCTGCTTTTTGCAAAACTCACGCACTGTCTAATGAACCTGTGACATGGCAGACTGAACTTGTGTAGAGAATCTCTATCAGGAGACTTTAGGTCATTTTATAAATGGCAGGAACCTGGTTGAAATCAGTTCGGGTTGTAGCTGTTGTTTGATCCACAAAACCTTAATACGTGTGACAGCTGTGGAATCCCTGGGAGCATAGGGTGAATCCATATACAGCATTGGATTTAATCCAAGTACAGTCACAGAGATCTTTAGTACGCAATTTCAATCCACTTTTTAAAAAGCACTGAAAAGCAGGTTTTTCATCCCTTTATTTACTCTTTTCATACCAATAACACCTTTCTTGCATACAAAATAAAAATAACATCTTTGACTTCTTTTGATAAGGCAGCTCTACTTTCAGGTTAGGATGTGTGAATGAATGAATTGAAAGTCTAAATGTGGAAGGATACAAATACAGAGATAAGGCAGAGACAGGAATTGTCTGTGGAAGAGGGACCTTTGAACTCCTAGCAGAGGTGAAGCACATTTAGTGGTGCTCCAGATATTGCCTTCATTTTCTTTCTCCTCTTACATAAGAAGTTAACATGTGATTAGCTATCTGAATAACATGCTCTTTTGTTTCTAAAACTGTAGCAACCTCATTTCAATATTTAAGTACATTTTTTCCAGTATGGGTTTGTTTTACTTAAAAAGCTTATGAAATCTGTTTTCTTTGTGTGTTACAGGGAGTCTAATGCCATTTTCCTCTCCCAGGTGATAGTTTAGGATATCTTATATGTGTACTTTAAAAATAACTGTTACAGAGGGATGCCAGAGTTGTCAGAGGCTGTGATATGAAAATACTAAAGCAGTTCAAGTGTATTTAGACAAGAAATTCAGTCACTGCCTATGTGTAGTTAAGAAAGTTCATGCAGTTGGAGTGAAGTGAGATGGGCTTTACTCTATAATACAGCTTTAATGAAAAAAATCACATGTTTTGTATTAATAAAAGAATAAAACATACTTGTTTTTAGAAGCTAATTGCTCTATTCTGCTACTGTTCAAATTAGCTACCTGAAATAATATACTCCAGATATGAACATACATGGCAATACTGCTTTTATAATACATGAAACTGTATGTTTGTGAATATTTAATGTTTTCTCTGTACATGTAGCAACATGTGCATATGAAGATCTCCTAAAGTACTACTTACCAATACTAAATAACAGTGGATCGTGTGCCATTATTAATATAATTTTTTTCTTCATTACTTCACACAGCTTGTACATTTCACATGAAAAGCCATAAAATATTACATTAGGTTAATGAACCAGGCTAAGAATTGTCTTTTAGGAACACTTGGCATATTTGAGTTATGAAATAATTGATCCTGGCTATTTTCAAAAAACATTTCATCATTCTGGATTGAAGCAAGCCAGAGGGTTTTTGTCATCCCAAGAGAGAATTATATGGTTTAAGTAGGAAACTGAATACTGTAGGCTGGTTTCCAACATTAAGTGCAGCTTTCAGTATTGTGAGAACTGTAGCTAGGAAGATTTAAATTTCTGCAGTACATCTTCACTGGTTTTAAACTTTCCTATCAAATGTTCCTGACATACATGTTCGTTTCCTGCCTCCTTATTGTAATTCCCAAATAGAATTACTAATACGTTAATATTCACCACTGTGTTGTATAGCAATCAGCTCATGTCTATAGGCTGAAATAGTATTAGATGTAGAAATAGTATTTAATACGAGATACTAATTTTTTACATAGAAAAAGGTAGCATAATAATAGATGCTAAAGTTCTTCTGGAATGAATTATATTGTGGGGGTTTTGGAAGTCATAAAGCATGGAATTTGTCCACTTCCAGCTTGATTCCACGTAAGAAGAAAGCTTCATGTTTATATAGCACTGTGTTCTGACTTCTAAAAAAAAAGAAGCTATGTGAATATAATTTGAAATGCTGCCCTTTCAGATTAAGCTTGTGAGAGAGAGTACTATGTAATTTAGTTATTAGATCAGAATTCCAGTAAATTCAAATTTGCTGACTCCTGGTTTATCATTCCAGTAATATATTTTTACTTTCAAAACAAAGACCTTTTTTTGTGTTGATGAGCAAAACAAGCTATAACTGAATAAGAGAAATAATATATACCTATATATACCTATAATATATACCTTCACTGGTTTACAGTAATCTCTTGTAATCTGTCCATGAAAGCAAGGAACATGTTGAAGAAGCTCTTATTTTTTAATGAGTCACAAGTGAATTGCTGCCTTCTTGTGATGTTTGAAACTAAACCACCAACATTTGTGGCAATGTAACTGTAAATAGGTATTCGCTGTACTTTTGAGTTTCTCTTATTTTTCAAAACTGCAACGCTGTGGTTTTTCTTGTTGGCTGTCTTATTAAACCATCCTCTCCCAAAGGAATGGAGGACATATTGTGGTTTCTATAACTTACTTGAGCGTATGTTAAAAGCCCCACTTTCCAGATGAATAGGCTGACAGGGTCCTCAGATTTCTGTTACTAATTCTTCTTTGGTTTGTGTTCGCTTTTCTTCCACAGCCTCACCCCACCCTTGGATCAAGTAGGCTCTCTTTTCTGTCTGGTGGTATAGTGAAAGTGAAAAAGAATTTGAGGTAGTCCATATGTAGCTTTTCTTTCTTCCCCATTGAGAACTCTCTTCTGTCCTCAGCAAGGTGCTGCAGGTACTGTACACTAAATGCAGTCATTTCACTTTTGCATGGCAGTGTACAGCTAGAGCCAGTTTGCTTCCTTTTAACCACCTTGTTGCAACAAATTGCTTGTCATGAATGTTCTTCCTCCACCACCACCACTATCCCTTGATGAACGTTCAGATAAACTGTTGTCTTTTCCTGGTCTAAACTACAAGGCCTGTATTTTATTTTCTGATGCCTGATAAGAATTCCGCTGCTTTGGGGGTGGCATTCTTCCTTTTGTGTCTTTTTCTTCTCTTCTTATTCAAGAAAAGTATTTTCTTTTGGCATTTTCTGAGTCTCAGATAGACTCATAGCCTCTCTTCAAGGCTTAGGAGGATATAGTATATGATCTTTGACACCTGCCATTCTGAAGTGGAATTAGTTGTGGCCGCAGAGCTCTTGTATAACAACAGTAAAGTCTTTCAGTTTTTCCATATACTTCTCTCAAGTGGGAAAAACCTTCTACTCCTTCAGGTATGTTCCAGTTTTTTGACATTTTTTAATACCTTCGCTTATGGAAGGTAGTAGGCTGCAGGGCAATGACACATTCCATTGGCCAGCACCAGAAAGTCATGGTAAGCACTCTGTGCAGGGCACTGCTGTGGCTGCCACAACCAAGGGCACTGTGCCCTACAGACTGCTGATGTGGATGATGTCCCTGAACACAAATGAGAGTCTTGAACTTCATTGGCCATCTCTCTGTTCAGAGAGACACTCATAGTCTTTAAAATTAAATTTATGTCAAATAGCATCAAATGGTTTAAGACTGACTTCACAGGTAAGTGCTCTGGGATTTGACTTGCTTTGTTACCACAGCATAATTCTCTAACTGTCCCTTTCCAGACAGACCCTTCACAATCTAATCTGCCTAGATTGACAGTAGATGCTGTGTTGGTATTTTTAGAACCACTAACTTCTTACCTCAGTGGTCTCAATACTTCCTCAGTGATGCCTAAGAGGAAAAAAGATCTGTGACCTTTCCATAGCTGTTCAGTTCTTTGTACGATGGTAATAATGGCCTTCCATTTTAGATCTTAAGGACTTTCTTTTCCTTGGTTTGAGAAATAGCTCAAATAGGAAAACCTACCAAAAACAGCTGTTATTTAATTTCAAGCAATGCCCAAGTTCTACTGAGCCTTCTTCATCTTAATGAGAGTCAGCAACTGGATTTTTATGTCGTTCTAAGTCTTTGAACCTATTTTTATTACTATGGTGATGATAGATTTCCTGCTTTTCAACTGATACCAGTCTGTGTTAAATTTTACTTTTTGCTTCACTTCCTAGCCAGTCCCTACAAGTAAAACTGTCTGATACCTTTAGGACACAAACTCATTTGTTTGTGTGGTGATACATATGCCACTTCTGCTCCTTGCCCCCAAATAAAGCTGCATTCAGTTCTCTCTTAGTTAAGTGAGTTGTTATATCTCAGGCTGTAAAGAGCATTTCAGTTCTGGCTTTGGTAGCAGGATCTCTTCACTTTTTGAGGAAGAACATTCTCTGTATCCTCCAGGGTACATAGAGTAGATATGGACATTCATTGCAAATGAGTAATTACAGCCACAGGAGGATCTGGAGCTGGGCATCCTGATTTCAGAGCACTATCCAATTTGAAATGCATTCCAGTGGTGTGTGAAAAGCCTGTGTGTCCAAATTGTAATGATACAGTTATATAGTACATCTGTAGGATTGTGTGAAATGTCTTTTCTCTTTCAAAATACAATCTCCAATGGAACCTTGCTGACACATAAAATCAAATTCCTTTTTGAACCAACTCCTCACTGAGATACTCTGCCTGGCATCCAGTTTCAACAATTAGTAGTGAGACTCTTTGAAATTGGGCAATGGATTCAGAAGTCAACTAGAGAGATGGAAATCACTTTCAGACATCCCATCAACCTTGTTTTCATAGGAAGCCATTTTGGAAAAGTTGATGCCTTGAAAGTTACTGATCATAGCATTGAAAAATACACACTTTTCTCTGTAATACAAGACCGGATTAAATAAACTTCAGTTCTCCAGATGTGATTAAGTTACAGCAAGTTAAAAAGTTGATAAACAATCAGTATTTCTATATTGTTTTTAGGTAAATTTTTAAGAAGAAAGTCAGTATTACAATACGTAATTCTTCCACATATCACTCAATAGGGACAGTGCAGAACCATAAAGCAGTTCATATGCAAGCAGATTTCATTTTTCAGGGCAATGGGTCTTTCAGAGTGTGATTTTTGTAAAAATTCATAGCCAGGATTTCAGTGTGGCTTAGCCATGTTCTGCTTTGGATTTGTAGAACGAAAAGTTCGGGAATGTTTTCATTAAAACTTATGAAGAATATTTTTTGCCTCTGAGGCTAAGCATGGGATCTTAAAATAACTGGTACTACTGATGAGAATAACTTTTCAAAGTAATATAAAATGACTTGTTTGTGTATCACAAGAGCCAATGAGTGAAACGTGATTTTTTGGACATGTTGTACTTAGTATTGGAAATAATTACTGTAATTAACTGTTTATGAAATTCCCTTATATGGAACTTTCACTGCATGGATTACATCAAAATACAATTTGTAAGGCTGGGATGGGGAATCTATTTTGGCACATATAGTGAAATATCAGCTTGGGCAGCTGAAATATGTTTTTGTTAGATGTTTATCACATTTTCAGCTTTATTGCATGAAGGACCTATGGTATTTTTTTCCCCAGTACAAATATATGGACTAACTGAAGTTCTTCTCTGCATAGTGGAAATGAATGACAAGAGGTTGTGTGGGATTTGTATGTAAAGGATCTTGCATTTTAAGCTTTTTATACTGCAACAATCTCAGTGAAAAGTTAGAATTATTTTACAGGTAAGAGAGGTTGAGATTTTGGTCGTCTGACTCTAACGCAGACTTTTCTAAGTTTCCATCTGAAGTTACTTGCCTAGAGCATCAGTACATCACATTTAGTGAATAAAAAATGTTAATATGTAACAATATGAAGACTTTACCATATTTGAAAGTTCCTTTCAAAGAGAGAGTATTTTCAGTATGATTAATGCATTTAGTGACTTCATCTGTAAGTTCTTCCCATGTATACATACATGAACTGAAAAACTAAGAACCTGGAAAATTAAAATGCTAACAGAAATACACACTGTTTGCAATTGGACTATCAAAAAAATTGTTGGCAGTTGCAGAAGACTTGCTTTAAAGAATCTGTTTTACGTCACATGTAACTGTGGAAAGCACTACTTTAACAAGATAATTTGTGGGTAGGGATGACAACACAAATGGTAATCTTTATTCTTGGATTACATTAAGATTGTATGGAAGGAACTGCATACTTGCAAACCAAAGTAGAACTACATAGTTTGCATTTGAAATTATATGTCCATGCCATTGGAAGTTACTTTGGGTTATATCCGTCCATACCATTGGAAATTCTAAGAGTTCTCCCTTGTTACATTGGCTTTGTGAGCTGCTGATTTGTTAATAAGAAACTACCACTAAAATATCCTTTCTTCAGAGTTAAATCCTGAATATTGAAATCACTAATCATCCAGTTGTTAATAAGCTTTACATGCTATGGTGGTTTTAAACTGAAAAATATTTGCATTAGTTTATTGTAATACACTGTGATAATGAAATCTATTCCTACTTAGTATGTTGTGTATGCCAGATTATTTAAGAGTTGGTCACATAATAAAAAATTTCATAGTGTATATATGTGCCTTATATAATAACACAAGTGTTACCCATTGTGGCAGAGTATATGCTCAACAGCTTTATTTGGCATCGTGAAACCAACTGTGTTGACCTAATACAGTCTTTTTTTATCTGAAAGTGCTTTAAAGGATTATTGTGATACTAAATTAATATAAAAATCTAGCATTTGTATTTCCAGTACGTAAAGTAAGCAGTTTTCAAGTTGCTCTCCTCAGGAGAGATAAGCAGGACAAAGGGAGTCCTCCCAAATTAGTTTCTTCTGTGCACTTTTCTACTCGGAGCTCTTGAGTACAAATGATTGGAGTTGTAGTTTCCAGTTAGCTTTTGTGCCACAACATGCGCATGAAAAGACTTGCATAAAATTTGTCTAGAAGTTTGTGGAATAATCTTCAGCATATTTCTTGATTGTTTTATGTCACTATCAGCAAAATTGCCAAATTACTTTAACATTTCTTCTGTTGTATTGAAATTTGCATCATTTAGGGTACAACTAGGTGTAGTATGGCTAAATATTTTCTTAGTAATCTGTATGTGAAGTAAGAATACTTTGTAAGTTTTCTTTGTGGGTTTTGTTTTCACCCCCATAGGACATGGCCCTTGTTGCTCCTGAAGCACCTTCAGAACAAGCAAGAAGAGTTTTCCAGACATATGACCCTGAGGGTAAGGGCTGTATTTTGTGCTGAAATAATATTTTTCAAAATAGAAATGTACTCATTAAGAGAGGAATGAAATTCCTAGTCCTTAAGAAATGTTCAGTACAGGAGTCAATCTGCAAATGACACTGAGCACCCTGGTCTACTGGAAGGTCTCACTGCCCTTAGCAGGCAGGTTGGAACGAGGTGATTTTTAAGGTCCCGTCTAACCCAAACCATTCCATAATTCTACAAAGAAATTATCTGAGAATTCTTTGGTAAGGGAAGTTGTGCAATAGGAAGTAGAGTTTTTAAAAGAAGTGGTTTTTAACCTTGTTATGTTCTTTGTAGTTAACATAAAGCTTAAATAAAATTTATTTCTCCTATATTAAATTTTCATAAAACAACTGATCTGATATGATTCATTCTTCATGAGATTTTGTTCTTGAATGTATGCAGCATACATGGAAAAAATTCTTTTGTTTTGGAAAACAGAGGATGTCTAGCATTCAGGTACTATTTTAACTAATCAAAAGGGAAAAACGGTACTGTTATTATCCCGGAGTACCTGGTGGAGAACTCTATACAAACATTAAATACTTAGCAAGTATTAAGCTTCTAAGTGCATGACTTTCTGTATTACACACGTTCTTTTTTTTAAAGTGTCAGAGAAGCATTTGAAAACTCCTTTCCTTCTAGAACCTCACCATTGCTTGCAAATTTTACAGATAAAGATATGTTGTACTTGTATTTTTAAGTGAAATTTGTTGTGGAAAGTATTTTGGTTTTTTTCCTCACAAGAAACTTTGCTGCTTCTTCAGATAATGGGTTTATACCTGACACACTGCTAGAAGATGTAATGAAGGCTCTGGATCTTGTTTCAGATCCTGAATAGTAAGTATAATAAAGTTTAAAGACTGCAGAAGTATCAATTAATGATGTTAATTATAATTTAAGGCCTTTTTTCTTGATTCCATTTACCACGTATCTCTTATAATTTCGGGTTAGTTTTGGGGTTATTTCCTAGTTTGGATATTTTTCCTAGTTAACATTCTGGGCACAGAGTGTTATTTTGAAATGTTAATCCCTAAATTAAAGGAGAGTAATTAAAATTAAGATGTCTCTAACTTTGGTAGTGATAACTAGAAGCAAAAAACCCCCTCACACTTACTGCATTGCTATATGTTGAGGAGATAGTCGTGATTATATTTCTATACATTAGTGGGCAAAATGGTACAACAGAAGAGCTGAACAGTCAAGGTATTCAGAGGCAAATCTGGTTTACTGCTGGATCTTTCTGCAGAGTTGGAAGCTGAAACTCCTTCAGTTACAGTTTTGTTTCCACCAGCACTCAGGACCTGGTAGAGTTTACAATTGCCATTTATTTTCAGAAATAACACATTGATTCCTAGGGTTGGAGTTAAAACTCAAATGTCAAACTCTAATATGGACAGATAAGACTAATATCAAGAGACAGCAGTTAACCTTTGGTGTCAAAACCATGTTTTGTGACTAAATGCTTAACCGGGAAAGGAGAGCCGAGCACTTGTACTTTTTTACTGCTCCAAAAGTTTCTTCTGCTCTCTTGTAATCATTTGGTCTAGTTTAGTTGGGTCAAAACAGGAATGACTGTGGAGGCTGAGAGTTTACTTACCAGAGCCATATGAAATGTGATTGAGCCCATTTTCTGTCCTTTCAAATGTTTTTAGTGTAATGAAACTTACTGAGTTGTTCTCTGGTGGATAGGAGTAAAAATTGAAATAAAGAGATACCCAAACAAAAAAAAAGAACAAGACAAAAGGCTCATGTTCATATTATAAGAAGTCGTCGTGAAATTTGCAGAAGATTTTTTTTAAGAGGAGGGGAAAGAATAAAAGTCATTGTTTAATAGGTCTGAGAAGATTACTTTTGCCTTTTTGTTCTGCTGTCTCAATAAATATGTAGAAATCTTCTTCATTCAGCCATTTTTCCATTTGGCTGCATGTCTTTCAGGGCATTTGTGGCATAGCCCTGTCCTATTTTATTGTGCATAGCACATAAAATATAAATTGATGTTGAAGAGCCAGTCAAAAGACCTGCTGTATTGAAAAGCCATGATCAAACCATGGAATATGCAGTCTTAAATCATCTCCTCTATAATAAATACATTGCCTAATACTGTTACCTTGAGAACCTACTCTGTTTGGGTTCTAGATGTTCTGTCTTTTCAGTGTGGAACACAAGTATAAATAATGTATTTCAAACTCCATACAGGCTCTTTTGCTTGTTTTTTGTTTGTTTGTTCTTAAGGAAAATTAAAGGCCTTGCCTCCAAAGGTAGTATTTAAATTTGTGATTATCTAATCCAAGGCTTTAAGTTTCTCAGACTCTCAGAATGTATAAAGATCAGACCTGATTAGAATTTTGGAACTGTAGAGGGGAAAACTCTGTAGAGCAGGCACGAATTAACAAGGTGACTTAGCCAGTACTGAATGCCACTGCATGTGTTGTTAGTAAAATTTTGTAGTCTCTTAGTAAATGTGTCTGAGAACCTACCTGTCTCATTTGTTTTGCATGTTTCTAAAAACCTTTAGGGCACCGATTTGAGCACATCTGTCAACGTAGATTCAGCTTGCTTAAAACACCTTATGCTCTCTGTGTATTTGACCAGTAGTGGAGGCTTTTGTCCTCACACACTTCTCAGCCATAACAGCACGAAGGCCATCACCCAACACTTGTAACCTCTTGAGTTCAGGTGCCAAGCTTTGCACTGAGGAGACTGAAGCACAATCACACTCGTGTTCAGTAGCTCTGCTGTGGTACCAGTAACAATGAAAGATATTAATGATTTGCTGAAGGAAAAAACTTCAGTTGAAACGTAGCACAATCCAAGTTTATTAAATCTACCCGCTTGCTTAACTGATTGAATTTTGTACACTGGCCATATTTAAAAACTTATCTGGTGCTGTATTTTTAAACAGTTCTTGTATTTCTTTAAACAGTTCTTGTATTTCTTTACTGAGTATATACCTTGCTTTAATTTAATTACATAATTTTAAGTTCATTTTTAAAATTATCTGTTATGGTTCTGTTTGCAAACACAATGTTTTTGCAACTCTATTGCAGCATTTCAAGAATTTGGGCAGGTTTCAAACAGCCACTGAAATAGCCAAAATTTTGTCCTTTGAGAGCAGTGAGAATGAGGAATAGAAGGATTGAAGTCCAGTATCTTGCAAATCTTCAGTTCTGGTTTCACTTGAGTAGCGATATTTTTTTTAAAGATAATAAATTAGCATAGTTTAAAAGATAATAAATTAGCATAGTTTATAGTTTAGCAGAGAAGGTGGTAGGGAGCAGTTCTCCTCATCACTGCAGGAGATTGCAGAGTGGTTCTGCACTTAAGCCTTTTGATGGATGGTTAGAGTAACTAAGATTCAGAAGTGTCAAAATAAGTAAAAAACCCCAAAATCCTGAAGAAGCATCAGAATGACATTGCTGAACTCTCTTAGGCTACCTACCACTGTGAACTGTGCTGGCACCAAACAATATAGGAATGAGAAAGGTGGCAAACAAACAGTAGTATTTAGAAAAGGATTTGAAGGTCAGTCTAGGGAAAAATCACATTTAAATGTTGCATGTGTAAACATGGAATAGGAAGGATCATTTTTTGTAGATAAAGAATTGATCAAAGAATAAAAATGTCACTTTTTATTAATGGAGGGAGATAATTAGAGGAATTTTACAGGAATTTGTATTCAGTCTGTGAATTTTGTTACTTTACCAGCAAAGATTTGAAATGAGGGATTTGTATGGTTGTTACTGTTACAAATGTGTTTGAGATACTAAAAAAAAGAATGTGTAAGAGCAGCAGAAGTTACAAGAAGATGTGGGAACAGAGAAGTGTCAATAAAGTAAATGTAGATTGGTTGCTTGGGGGATAAAGCAATGCTGATTTCACATATGCATTGTTGGTCTGTGAACTAGATATTACTGGTCAGGAAACAGATGTCTAGATTTCAACTCATAGTGATAGACATTTGGAGTGGGATTCATAGGAGTTATGTCATTGTATAAATGCCTGATGTTTCACTCCATCTTGGAAAAAGAATATTGTAGAAAGGTATCAGCAAGGCAACAAGGCTAATTAAAGATAAATAATGCCTTAGTGCAAGGAAAAGCTAGGTTAAGACACTTTGACCTGGAAAAGATAGACAACCATTGACACAGTAAATAGGGAATGACTGTTAATTGCTTCACACAATACAAAATGAGGTGTCATCAAAGTGAATCAGGTGACAGGCTCAAAATAGAGAAGACACTTATTCCATAGTTTAATTTGAATCCATAGTTTAATTTGAGTTTTTTGAGTGGAGTTTATTAAGAGCCAGAAATACAGATGGATTCAAAGCCAATTAGGCACATGCATGGAAAGAAAAATATCTATCTTTGTGTTGTAGATACTGCCTGTCACTGAAGATGTCTTTGAGCAGCAGACTGCTGGAAATGGGGAGGGTAAACTAAGGACTTGTGTTTGCCCTGTTCTCTATCGTAAGCATCCACTACTGACCAGTGTCAGGAACAGGATACTGGGCAAGGCGCTCTGTTGGTTTGACCCAATGAGGACATTCTTGTGTACGGTACAGCTTGTAACTCAAGCAGAGGGCTAGGTAGATGCAAATAGATATAATCTGCTGCCAGTAGAAATATATTGCTTAAATAGATAATAGTCTTACTATTGACCTTTGTTTGCAGTGACCTGAAATTAGACCATAGCCATGCATTAAGGCTTCCAGATTAGTATTGTTAGTATTTCCATTGTTTGTTGGTTCTGGCTTCTTTGGTACCTAGTACATGATGTAAATAAGAAATATATCTGTTAAATTTAATGTTATTTCAGCGTACTTAGGAAATCTTGGAAGGTTTTCAAATCTCTGTTTAAAAACAGGTTGTTTGGCAGTGACAGAGCTATATTTGAAAGATGACTGGTTTTTGTATCTTTTGAGAATGCTTAAAAGACAGCAAAATGCCTTTTGGGCTGTAAACCTGGTTTTAGATTATATGGGTTTCAAATTATTTTACCAAATATGGTGGTCCTTCAGAATTATCACTTATTTCATTTAAAACAACAGATTACTTTTACTTAAAAATAACCATGTTTTGGCAACTTGCATGCCGTTCTGGTGCAGTTGTCACTTATGATTAAAAATAGAATACTATTGCTGTACTTGGCAGTCAGTGTGTGGTAGCACAGCATAACTTAGTCATGGAAGAATAAAAGTGTCTTACTCATACTTTTATATTCCATTTTTTTCTCTTAGTGTAAACCTCATGAAGACCAAATTAGACCCAGAAGGACTGGGCATTATACTACTGGGTCCCTTTCTGCAAGAATTTTTCCCTGAGCAGGTAATCAATATAGCTGTATTGCTGCAGAGCATTGTCTATTCTGTTTGAGATTAATTAAAAACTTTCATGAATATCACAAGAGTAAATTTTAATAAGTATTGCATTCATTCATCTCAGCTGATCAGCAGATAACTTCTGTATTCCACCACAAATGGTAGACTTCTGTTTTCTATAACATGCCCATGATTTTGTCAGCTTTACACTGGAAGGAAACTCCATTGTTCTAAATTTAACTGCAGGAAATACATAATCATTTTGCGTATGACATTGAATTGTTTCCTTACTCAGAAAGTTCATCAAGAGTTTGGTTTTTCTGAGAATAAATGACCATACTGGTTTTATCAATATTGCAAATGTTGCTTGCAAATGGGAAAAGGTTGCAAACATATTTAAAACTATTTTTATGTACATTTCTTGATTATGTGAAATTTTTGATAGTTTAACAAAAAAGTCATGATAGACATAGATTTAACATATGTGTAAGTTAGGGTATTGGAAAATTATTTTCAAACTCTCAGTCTGTTCCATATATTCTTTAAGACTGCACCACTACTGAGAGGCAGGTGTTAACCTAGCACTGCTGTCCTCTTTTCCCTTTGCCTTGGATCACATTTTCCTGCTCTCACTCTGCCTCCCTGCCACCAGGAGCCTCTTTAAACGGATTTGTGGTAAACCAGAACAGGGAGTTGGTCGGGATAAGAGCTGTCTTTGCAGGTGTGTGGAGGCTTGTTCCATGGCCGTGCACATGTTTGTATTGGCAAAAAAGAGCAGGTTTACCTGGGGTAAAGGTAAAGAATAGGCTGGTGGAAGAAGGAGAAGGGCTGAGAGGAGTACTTTAAAAGCTTTTTAGCTTAATGTGTCACTGCAACTATGTGGCTTAATTTTTACAGTCAAGGAAATGTGAAACTGATGGGTTTAAGTGCCTTCAGCAAGATTCTTTTTGTTGGGATTGTGCAGCACTGGGTATAGCATTATGTACTATGAAACATTCTGGTCAGTCAGAAGACACTAGAATTGCACTGCCAAAAATGGTAGGGACTGAATGTATCATTCAGAGGCTTTCATCATCTGGAGGAAAGAGAAAGAGGAGTTAGTGTTCATTTTCTCTGGCCTTTTAGAATTACATTTGCATTATATTTTTGCCAACTGTTTCTTCTTCCTTTCATTTGCTTATACAGAAGTAGAGATATATGTACAATTGAATATAATTTATTTTTACAATTATATTACATTTGCAAATCTGGAAGACTCCACTGCTTCATTTTAGGCCCCAGATGCTTGGAATGAATTTCAGAATGCCAAAGAACATCCTCCATAATTGGCTGTGCCTAAACTGTCCAGTACCATGGGCCATAGGGAGGTGGAGGAGAAAAGAGCCATTGTATGGGGCTGCTGCCTCTCGTGCCTGTCATAAGGGCATCACTGACTGAAGAAGGGAAGCTGGAGAACAAAGCACAGTGCAGTCATGGGCAGAACCCTGCCTTGGTCACCTTGGGGGAGGAACTCTGCCTCCTATAAAGCTGGAGCCCCTGAGTCAATGCTTGTCTGTCAGGTGCTAATTCCCTGCTACATGTGATTCCCCACCACTGAGTTTTTCCTGTCCTGTTAAACCTTCACTGAGTCCAGTAAAAAACATGGAAATTGTTACTGCCGTATGGGTGCTATTTGAGCAGTCCGCATGTTTTGGACTGGAACCTGCCAGTATCAGGTTCAGTCTGTCTGTACTCTGTGGATCAGGTAGCAGTAGCCCTTATCCATACTGACACCTTGCTCAGAATTCTTTTTGAAAGTGAAATTCTGCAGAAATGAAGATTAATGTCTTTCTTTTAAATACTGTGAGGAAATAGCAGATACCAGTGATGGTTGGAATTGTTGATGTTAGTATTTGAACATCTAGCTAGGGCTCGTGAGATCCAGATTAGATTCCTTTGCTGAGAATATTCAAACCCCTATTCTTACTCTCCTAAAAAGTACTCAACTAAACCTCAAAAGCAGGAAGGTATCTCAGCTTTCCTTATGAAAGCTGCTGGCTCAGAAAAAATGATTCGCAGCTATTCAGCCTGACTCCTTACTGCTTAGGGCAGTCACTCCATGGGACAGGAACTGGGAAACAGCATTTTTTTCCTTTCTGGGTGAGTGTAACTTCCTCAGGGAAATTAACGTGTCCTCTTTCCTTCCCAGGAAGGCTTAATTTTATTTATCTCTGTGAAACAACATCTGTAAGCAGAGTTACCTCTTATCTTCCTTTTCACTGCCCTCACTCTACTGAATAGTCTGGATGGCTGTGAGAGACCCATAGAGAGAGAGTTTGTGAATCATTGCAGAAAAATGAATGAGGGTTTTTGTAATCTGATGGATGTACTGTAACCTGAGCAGATTTATTCTCGTTCCAGCCTTTACTTCCATGTGCTCAAAAAAGGGATAAGCTTTTGTTTGGAGCCTGGTCCGGTAGGCATTAAAGAACTGATGCTACACCTGATTTGTGTTTGCTGGTTCAGTGAAATCCAAAGCTTTCAGTCCTGTTAGGACTACAGCATTTAAACACCTGGAATGGTAAAGATCACCAAGAGCTAGTACCTTTGCTGTTGGACCCTGGCAGAACTGGTGTCTTCAAAATTAATTTACTTAGATAGGCATGTGAGTATATTAGCTTTTTAGCTGTCAGATGGAGGGCCAGAGATTGGATCTGGTCCTTAGTAAAAAACTTTGTGGCATCCAGACCATCATAAATAAACATGCATGTGACTACTGCATAAGGTGTCTGACATTAAAAATTAGGATGACTTCTCCATGGTCAGTGCTGAAGTTGTAGTCCAAAGTGTCCAGGTGAACACAGAAAATCATGGCTTGCTCTTGGGGGCATTACTCATTAATTTACTGACATTTGTTTTTTTATTTCTGCTAAGGAAGGTAAAATGAAGATTTTTGTCACCTAAAAGAAATAGCACTTTTTAACAGTTTTCTTGAGTCTTACTGGTTGAATGCATCTGTCTGGTTGTGAAGAGAAGAGAATCAAGGCACAGTGGATGCCACATGAAATTAACTGTCTTCTTTCTGTTAGGACTCCAGGGTTTCAGAGTCATTCACTGTTTACCATTACAATGGACTGAAGCAATCTAACTATAACGAAAAGGTAAGATTTACAATTAAGCCCAAATAACAGTCACTAAGCAAAACTCAGTATAGTTACCGGCAAAGTACTCTAACTTGTAACAGACTTTTTACAAAGGTATTACTCTGATAATTTTCTTCCAAAATTATATATTTGGAATTGGAAACTTCTTTGTGCTCCTAATCACATTTGAGCTACTATATGAGATTGCTTGGCCAGACCACGCCTCTGAAACTCTGCATTTTCAAAAGAGCACTTCTCACACCTAGCTGTCATAAGGGGGAGTCTGAACTGTAAGGGGCAGTGGAGATGTAACATACACAAAGTGCAACTTCTAGAAGTAACTCTACATCTAAATCAGGTTGTTTAGATTTTTTTGTGAATTTTTTTAGTAGTACATGCTTGCATCAAAAAATCAGTATTTTTTTGAGCCGTTTACTGAGGAAACAAAGATGATCTGTTTCATTGTCAGTGTTCTTGAAAAAAGAGGTATACCGGACACAACACGACTGCTTCTAAGTTCTTGAAGGAGAATTTAGAGTGAAAGATTGTAAGATATTAAGAGACATAAAGAGCAGGAATGACTTCAGTAAGACTTCTTACTGAAGAAGAAAATATACCTAGAAATAGACCTTTATAGAAAATATACCTACTCAGTCTTTGGAATAGCTTGTAGTTAAGTCCTTAAAATTACCCCTGTGAAATCTCTAGCATTTCCATACCCCAAAATGTAAGCAGAAGCATTCAAAGATTAGGGTTTTTTGATTTCATACTTCCATTTCATTAGAAGATGAAGTATGTAAAACTTCACAGATTTGATGTGTATCATAACAAATGCTCTCCTGACCTGGTGGAATCAATCATCTCCTCTTCCAGTTCTTGAACAGGCTGACAGAGCTGGGTTTACTTTGACAGGTCATGTATGTGGAAGGCACAGCAGTTGTCATGGGCTTTGAAGAACCAATGCTGCAGACGGACGACACGCCCGTGAAGCGCTGCTTGCAGACCAAATGGCCGTACATAGAACTGCTCTGGAGCACAGATCGATCTCCTTCCCTAAACTGACGCGCTGTCCACGAACAACTTCCAGCCGTCAGATCCTCCAGTGAGGATACGGAACTGGGGCTTGCTTGGGGAGTGGTATACTTTGACTGCGTGGAGTTATACACTGGTATCATTGAGGAATTGTAAATAATGATTACAAACACTTTTTCAGTGTTAATTGGAATATTTAATTTTTTAATCAGATTGATTTCTATTATAATAGTTTGTCTTTTTTGGCCACTGTAGTACTGTTAACGTGAGTTATCCTAAAAAAAAAAGCCTACTTAAAAAGTCTTACCATTGTTTTGCCATCTCATGAAGATTTGAAAAATTCTGATACTGCAGAATCTGCATATTAGATGTCAGATCTTTAAAACATGAAACATATTCAGCTTTCTCAGAATCATATAGGCATGTTTTATTATTTAAATTATATTAGCTTACATTACAGTACCATAATGTGTGGACTAGACTGGCCTTTGCACTGGATATGTTTTAATGAGTTTAAATTTTCTGCAGTTTTTCCTAAAATCTAATTTTACCTAAAGAGCTTGCACAATGTGACATAAATAAGATACATTTTTAGGAATAAGTATAATTCTTAAATACTCGTTCTTGGCAGTTGTATATTACTATGGCTTAGTTATTGGGCATGTTAAAAGCATACAGAAAATCTGAGGAAAAATAGATATATTAATATTTATTTGAATTTGTATAAAAGAAATGTAAAATCAGCAGGAAGAATTTCTTGTTCTATAATCTTTAAACTATTCAAAACTTACAATATTGCCAAATACCTCTTCTTAATTTGTCCAAACAGCAGTGTAAGCCAGCATTACTGTATGTGTTAAATGCATGAGAACATCTGTTATTACATTATTATATTCCTTTATTTATTATCAACTTCTTAGCCCTAAAATAAAATCTTTTCCTTGAATCATATATTATTTAAAGTTTGGTTTACTTGGACTTGTTTGCTGCTTCTCTGAGATGATCAGAAGGAACCACAGGTTTAGAAATGTCAGCTTTTAAGTTGAACACATCTTGGGGAGAAAAAGCCCACACCAAAAGGTAATTTCCTAACTTCCACAATTACCATGATCATTCCTTGTTGCAGACTGACAGAAGAGTATCTTAGTATTAAGAGAGTATTTTTATTAGATTTTTTTTTTCTGAAAAAAAAATCCTTTACAGATAATAATGATTTGAAAAGATCCCTTAATTTATCTTAGGACTTACTTTACTTAGAACACAAGTATTCCCTCTTGCAGTGTGGGCTTGACCTTAAAAACTGGTTCAACAGTGGTATTACTGCTGAAAAATAGAGATAAATTTAGAGAATCTGCTTATCAAGTATGGAACTTTAGTTTTCAAAAAATACTCAAGCTTGACAGGTATTTGTTTTAGCTCGTTTTACACATTTAAAATAAATGTCTTTAGACTTCCACTGACACCTTGGAAGGGGAAAATTTACTTTTCTTTCTCTTGAATTCTGGTGTCTGTCCTTGGCTCATATTAGAGCATCTCACACCAGATTTTGCACCAAATGATAGCTTGAATCTGTTAGAATATGCATCTTTTTTCTAGCCCACTCTCATAAAATTGATGTGCTATCTCACAGGAAAAAAAAAATAGAAGCCCAGTTGATGTGTGGATCTGTCTTTAAGCATTAGTCTGGATTAAAACTTCTACTGTACTCTAGAGACATTTAGCTGATGATGGTGTGATATAAGAACCCTCATTCCTGTGTCCTTTTTCCTTCATACTACCTAGTTGTTAGAGGCTTGAATTCTGGTTTACTTCACTTATTTTTGGATTACGGAGGCTAGCTAGCAGTGCTTTATAGCATTTAGGCAGCTCATCTGAGAGCCTCAGCCAAGTGAACCTTTCTGGCCTTTCTTCCATGACGAGCAAAATGGGAGAGATTCTGCCTTTGTGGAAATTCACTTTTTGTCCCCTAAAAGAATGTGGTTATTTAGATGGCAGACGTAAAACATGCAGGACATTAATGTTTGCCACATTTGATTTTCTTTCATAGAAAAATGTCTAGAAACCTATATACATGTTGTTCTGCTCTAAGTGCTGCCTATATGTGTACATATATATTGCAGTTTACAAATTGAGGCCAAGTCATTAAAATCAGAGCACTCTGTGGGATTAAATGCATGCTGTAAGTAACCAGAGGAAATTGATAATCCTAACTGTAAAAAAGTGTGTGAGCTAAATATGCAATTAAATGACATTTTGATTAATTCTCTAGGGGTTTTTACGTATTGCAGAGTTGTTCAATTTTAATTGGAAAGGTCAGTATCTTCTGGGAGACAGCTACTGTCCTAGCTGACAACATGGTACAGTTAGCAGGATGTTGGACAGTTGGTCTGGAAAACTGGCCTTTCCTTCCCATGTCTCAAAACCCTTTGAGACGGAAGATACATGTTGGTGTCTTTTTGCTCTAAATTCACTTCCATAAAAAAGAGGTGGCAGAGAGGGGAAAGGGTCCTGTGGTCAACTGCTGGGTAAATGGTAAAAGAAATTATTCCCACTTCGGTGTATACTGAGGTTCACAGTCAGACAGCTCCAAAGAAGTTGTCTAAGTAGATAATTGAAAGGCTACTTCTAGTGCTTCGTATTAGTCCAGATGAGTTATATTTGAAGGCTGAAGGCTAACAAATACGAATTTGCTTTCTTGAAGTCTGAACTGTTGAAGGTGAGCTGCCAGTACAAACCCAAATGTAAATATCCTTGTTAAAATCCACACAAAAGACTCTTTAGAACAGTGAATCCTTAAGTACATGCTAGGCATTTTGGTTTTTGGATATTTTTGTTGAAGTTCTGTTGAAGTTTCTTCAGACAGTTGCAATTTATGCTTATTTAGTTCATCTGTATGCTTTCTCTTATCTCTTCAGTTCTTGTGAGGATGAGTTTAGGTTAAAGAAGCCCAAGATGGCCCTTGATGATGGAGCAGGCAAGTGTAGGAGTCCAAATCCATTGGGGGAGAGGAATGGTTGTGTGTACACCTCAGTTGACAAGCAGAAACAAGAACCTCCCTTAGTGCAATACACTGATTTGCTGTCCAGCTAGATGAGTGTCTGCAGTCAGGCTGTGGACAGCTACTCTGGATGCTGCTGCTTGCAAGCAAGGCTGCTCAGCACAAAACATCCGGCGTGTTCTGAGAACACTCTCAGCTTCCCGCGGCTCTGCCAGCCCTGCCCTGTGCTGCAGCACTGCTGCTGCCAACAGCCAGAGGTGCAATGGGAACAGTTAGAATATGCATCCCTCTGCATCCACAGCTTCCTCTGCAACATCCCATCATTTGGGGTCACACACAAAGTCTGCTTTCACCAGCATGCTAGATTGGCTCCTTAGACTCCGTTTTGCGTTGATTTTGTGTGATTAAATTAGTTAATACCTATAACTAATGAAAAATCAGTATTTCTAAGGGATCTCTTGAAAATAAACTGATTTTTCTGTAGAGTATATGCTTTGATTGATTGATGATTTAATATGCTCAATCTAAAATCAGCTTTAATGCTTTTCATGTAGGAATTACTTCTGCTGAGATTTTTAACTTGGACAATGTTCACAAAGGTAAGGTTCAAAAAGGAATGCTGAACATCTTTTGTCGGCATGTCATCCTGGATTCAAATCCCACAAACTCACTCTCTTTGTAATGCATGGTCACATCCTCATTTTATCCTCTTGCAACACAATACTCAATACAAAATACTGTCTATTGCTCCAGCTACAGTTCAGGAGAAGGCTTCTGGCCTACAGAAGCAAAATTAGGAAACAAGTGAAAGGAAAGGTAAGTTTTCCTGTGGGAATTGGACATTTCAGCTTCTGTACTGCCATATTTTGAAAAGATTTAACAGTAAAATTACAACTAATTTTGATAAGATTTATGCCAAAAGCCCATACGATTCTTTGAAATACTTGTTCCTCTGCTAGCAGGTTCATTATTAAATAATAGCATAAATAACATTAAAGCTCTGATAATTGAGCCTCCTACGAAATATTAATATTTAAGTTTTACCTCAGCAAAACTTTCCATAGAAGATTAGACTCACCTGTTTTTAAGATTGGAAACACCATAATGACATACTAACATCACCAACTGCATATAATATTAGCTGTAGAAATTCACACTGAATTTTACATTTTTCTTCATAAATTACTTAATCCCATATCTGACTTTCCATTTATTCTGTAAGGTAGATAATGATTTTTAGACTCTTTTCTAAATGTTCTTATAAAAGCTCTCTGTCCTGGCTCCAGATGTGGTTCTAGAGCCTATTAAGACTTTTTAGTTAGATATTCAAAGGAGTTAATGTATCAGACCACAGGTATGCTTAAAGTGCAAGCTCCAGTCTGCCAACAGCTAGGGGAGCTACTTACCTCTTACTCAGTGCAGATCAGTCTGCACTTCAAACATTTCAGAAGTCTGAGGAAAGCAAGATGTGAAATAAGCTTCTACTGATTAGAACAGGTCCAGCTTGTTTAGGGAAACACTGCAAATTCTTAGAAACATAAATTATGTTCTTTTTGTTTATCTCTCTGATATGTCTCTACTTTATAGAGAGGAATGAAAAGGAAAAGGGTAAGGGGAGGAGGACACTGCTGTAGGTTAACACTTCGGGGGTAAAAGGATCTTGAGAGTTCCTTCTTTTCATGCTGCCCTGCCTTCCTACAGGTTTTAGCACTGATAGCCATTTGAAGCACTTTTTTACTTTTTAAAATTTAGCTCAAAACAACCAGGTTAGGTGGCATGTGTTTCTAACTGAAAGGCAGGTACAAGAGGAGCACATGAGAACTGCCTGTGTTCTTTCTTATGCCTCTTCAGCTTCATTTGTGTGAACACCCACGTGTCTCCAACTGTGCTAATTACTGAATTTTAACTGCTTTGAATGGATCTGTACAGGATGGCTTCAGCACCAGAATGTACTACCTTCTCACTTCTGAGTGCCAGTGCTCTGGGCTGCAGTGTGAGCAGTTCTCTGAGCCCCAGAAACTACATTTGTGACACACGGCCTTGAAACTGATTGCTTTGCTAAAAAGGATCACTATCATCATCATTATTTACCATAATGCAACACAACTTCTAAATGCATTCAATTGCCTTAAAACTGCATGACTTTTAAGAGTAGGTGTTAATCCTAATGTCATTCAGAAGTTCCTCACTTCTGAATTTATTACTGGTGCTTAGATCTGTAAGAGATACTTGTACAATGTAAAATAATAAAATCATGTCAATGGTGATGTTTCAGTATTTAGCAAATAAATTTGGCATAAATACAAGGCAAGAAGAATTAAGGGATATTACAAGCCTGTGGGGACAACTAAGGGTCACACAGTTAATGCTGGAAATAAACACACAGTTCTATTTTTGTGAAAAGGAATGTCAGTCTTATCTGAATAATCTTGCCATAAAGCACTTAAAATAAAACACAAAAGTAAAGTAACCAGAACCTCACAACAAAACAAACTGCTCTCAATTGCTTTCATAAGTAGATCTAATGTAGCATGTTTATAAATGGGTTCTCTATTCTTTTAATCTTTCTCTGATTCTGTTTTGGACATATCTGTGTTATAAATGCTGGAAAACGATTCCTTGTTGTTACTGAGCTGATTAAATGAAAAATAAAATGTTTCTCCTTTTCTTCCTACCTTTGCGTCGACCAGAAAAAAATATTAATAATGCTGTCCCCTCAAGATGTGAATGTGATGCTTCATCGGGGAAGGGAGCATTTCAGGCAGCCAGGTTTTTCAATACGTTCTTAACAAAACCAGTTAAAACTCTGTTGTGGAGCTCGTAGGGGCAGAACAGTCCAAGACAGGAGTTATACAGCCCCATCCTTTTTAATTACTTTTATGAAGAAATAACCAGAGAAACTTTCTAAAAGCACCTTTCCATTTAGGTGCCACACTTAATTCATTATTTCTGTAGGAGAAGCGGCACGACACCTGCGCCTGCATGGAGCTGTGCGAGGTGCCCCCTTCAGCTCATTAAAGCTGCACGCAGCCAGGCGCTCACGGGCAAACTTTGAGAGCAACAGAGGAATTGCATCTTCTAACGGGCTCTGAACTCTCTGCCCGGCTCTTCATCTATCCTGTGGTTAGAAGGGGTTTTTTCATTGCTGCGGTTCTTTGGTTTCTATTTAATAATGGCCATGCCGAGCAACCAAATAACAATCTGATGGAGGTTTACATTTTTTCAATGCACTTCAGTTTCCTAAAGGAGATTTTCAAGTACCAGGCTCTTCAGTTCAAACCCTTGAAAATTATGAAAGTCGAGTGAAATTCAACTCGAAACCACCAGCCCACACTCCGGCATTTCCCCCCGTGAACACGACCGCCCCACGGCAGCCATCGGCAGCTGCTGGGCAGTCACGGGATGTCCTGCTTAGCCGGCGTTTGTCGCAGATTCACCGGCGGAGCCTCCCGGCGCTCGGTTTCCGNGAGCGCGCCTCCCCCAGGGGCGAGCGGGGCCGAGCGGGGCCGAGCCTCCCGCGCCGCCCCCCGCCCGCGCACGGCGGCAGCCGGACCGCACCTCTCCGGACCGCACCTCTCCGTCCCGCACCGCCCCGCTCCGCACCGCACGGCCGCTGCACCTCTCCGCGCCGTTCCGCATCGCACGGCCGCCGCGCAACTGCGCTCCGCTCCGCTGCGCCAACGGGAGCCGGCCGCGGAGGCGGCGAGGATGCTGCCCCTCAGCCGCGGGCGGCCCCGCCGCTGGCAGCACCCGCTGCTTCTCCTGTCAGCGCTGCTCTGGGCGCCGGCGCTGGTGGCTTTCAACCTGGACGAGGAGAAACTGACGGTGTACAGCGGACCCCCGGGCAGCTACTTCGGGTACTCGGTGGACTTCTACATCCCCGACCCCAGCACGTGAGTGCCGCCACCGGGGTGGCGGGGCCGGGCCGCCCCCGGGCCCGGGGAACGCTGTGGGAAGGCGGTGGGCGAACGACGGCGTAGCGCCCGCGGGGCGACAGCGCCCATCGCCCGCCTGTCCCGATCGCCCTGGTGACCTCCCGGTGTGTTTCTCAGGGTCAGTGTCCTGGTGGGAGCTCCCAAAGCCAACACCACGCAGCCAGACATCGTGGAAGGAGGAGCGGTGTATTACTGTGCCTGGCCCGCCGCCCGGTGCAGGCAGATCCCCTTCGACAACACCAGTAAGTGCGCGGGCTGTCCCGCGGCGCAGCGCTGGGTGTGTCGCGCCGCCGTGCCCGGGTCCCCCTCAGCTCCTCCGCGATCCCTGTACTTGGGTCGCTTTGATCCGAGTATCTGCGCTCGGGTAGAAATCCCGCTCCTGGGAGTCTGGATGCTTGTGCTCTTACAGGGAAGGGTTTAATGGTCCCCAGAGAAATAACAGGATTGTGACCTCCAGGATCAGTAGTTCATCTTAATAACTGCCTTTTTTTCTTCTTCTTCTTCTTCTCTGCTGAAAGGTATTTGTGGCAGATTCCTACTTTTGAAAATACTTTTGCACGTTCAGAAGGCAAAGCCCCAAAAGCCTTGTCTCACACTTCTCTGAACCATGGAAATAACAGGATTTCTAGTGTTTGCTGTTATTTTCAACGAGGGGATTTCTGGCTATTCAGATGGATGAAGTGCCTTGTGTGGCATGTTTATTTAATTCTATTCAGAAAGCAAGAATTTTGTTTCAGAATACTGAAACTAGATGCAAACCGATTTAGGCTCAATGGGGATAGATTATATCCACTTCCAAAATCCCAAGACAGATGTTTCTTATTTAATTAGAGGGAACACAAGTTTTAAACAATTCAAGCTGTTTATGTTTTCTGTTGTCTCTTTATAGGTCTTGAAAATAATTTAAACCTAGTGTTTGCAGAGACTTTAAAACTGATTCCTTTATTTAGGCAGACTTTGACAGTTTGACCATTAAGCAAAAGTTATTATTCTTTAGGCTATATTTAATCTTAATATTTGTAGTTTATTGAAATGCAAACACAACACAATTTTTTTTTCTGAAAGCAGAAGTTAAATTAGAAGAGCTCACTTAACTGTAGCAAATAAACAGTGCAATTCTTTACTCCTCCCAGCTTCAGCCACCCACATCTTATTACTGTATTAGTGTCTAGGAATACTGATCAGGATGACTGTCCCATCATGCTGAGCATTCTTCAAAACAGAGTAAGTGGTAGTTCATGTGTGTGTATATATGGCTACTGGGGTGGGTAAAACTATGTACAGCATCTGGATATATGTATACATGGAAATGTATATAGACATATATACATTATTTTAATTGTGATACGTCCTGGGTGTACATATTTAAAATAAAACGAGGAAATTTCCATATATTTCCCATCTTATGGTTAGGCAGTTCATGTAACGAAAGTGGAATGTATTATCTATACAAAATAATTTCAAGTTTGAGTAGAAAACTTACAGACCAAATGAAAAATCCATCACAAAAATTTATGAAAATCTAGTGATGAAACCTAGAAGAACATCTGACTTTCCTGTGGGAAACTTGGGACAGCTCCATCCTCTTCGCAGAGATGTCCTTTTGCAGATACTGTGTTTTGAATAAAGGCACAAAAAAACCTGGGGAGTAAGTATATCAGTAAGGCTTTGGACTGTGTCACACAACTATTCGGTTTGGAATCTCCAAGAGGCAGTTCATTCAGTCTTCCTGAGATGGTTGTGTCCTCTGGATAGCATCCTGATTTGTAGACAGCTGAAGTTAAGCCAGAGAGCAACCATGCGGAGATGCACTGTCCTTGCAGGAGGGATGGCAGCATAGTCAGGTTTAGCAGTGCTGTCCCTGGCTCTCTAATTCCAGTCCCAAGGGCAGTAAAGGTGTCTTTTTGCATAATTCAGCAATGTCCTGTAGCCAAGGACCCTGGGAAGGTTTGCATGACTTGTGCCACGCCCTATTCTTCGCTGCCAGCAACAGAAAGGCCATCTCCAATATGCTTTAGATGACTCCTTTTGCTGATTTCTGCATGTATATTACATGTCAATTTTCTCTCCTAAACCTTTTATTTACTGGATCAAGTTTTCCTTCTTTTCCACTATTCCCCCAAGCAGAGTAGTCCACGTGAGCTCTGTCCTAGGTGAAACTATTTCAAATAGTCTGTCACACAAAGTTTCTTTTGAAGCCTTTAGCTATGTTATGCCTACTGGGACTTTGATTGTCCTTGGTAAATACATGGGGTGTTCTCAGTTCATGGCTCCTGTACGGGCATCTTGTACTCATTATGCCTTCTCCTACAACATCACTCAGAAAAGTTGCTATTACCACTTTTAATATTTATTTTAATAAACAGAGAAAAGTCAGTCTGGGTTGTCAAAGATCATACAAAAAATTGATGATGATACTGGTAACTGACTTGGAAGCTTTTTCTTCTTCTTCCAGTGCCTTTACCACAAGATTATTGTTTCTTCCAAAACAGGAACACTCAAAAGTTGTTAGAAGATGAGAAGTTCAGTTGTCGTAGCTTTCATATTAATGTTTCATGCCTTGTAGGAGATCTTTAAAAGTCTTATACAGCTTTGGGAATGTTTTCTGAAACAAAACAGAACTACAGAGGCTGCTTCAGAGCTGAAAGATTTCGTTTTGATGCATTTGTATACAAAGCTTCAATTTTTCAATACTTTCTTCTTGACTCTAACTAATTATCTCTTTTAGGTAGATTAGCTAAGCAAAGCACAATAAAACAAAACTACTGAATAATTGGGGATGTTATTAATTAAGTTCAGAAGTGAAAACTGAGTGGAACTGGAAAGAACTGGAAAGAAAGGCAGTGTGAACCAACAAGTGGATAAAGAATTTGCTAAATCGGCATTTTTCAGCCTCAAAAGTTCAATGGGGAGGACTTCTAAGTTCTAAAGAATTTGTTAAAGTCAAGCAGACTGACATATGCTATATCCAAAGTTCAATACGTGAAATTGCTTCACATCACAGAGACTATAATTTTCACTATTACATAAAAATTCAAGAGATTAACAAATCCAAGAGGCTGAAAGACAGTGGCTTAAATTATGTATGAGCATGAAGCTTGTGTCTTCTACTTCTGAGGACTGGATGCACAAATGAAGCTCAGCATGTTGCATTCAATGCGAGTTATATTTTGCTCTTGAGGCAGGAACATACAGTGTGTGCATTTCACTGCCACAAACAAGTACCTTAAGTGGACATCTAATTGGTAAAACTCATATGTAACTACACAGATTATTTGTTTCTACAAAAATAGTACAGCAAATTTCATGTGAGATTCCTTTGTTTGCAAATGCTTTCATGTTGTTTGTATTAACACTTACCATCTTGGTCCTACTAAATGAAAACAGTAAGGACAGTGACTAGTATTCTGTGATGGCTTTAAGTCAAGATTCTGGACACTTTCAGATACCATGGTGTGGAGTTACTTTATACTAATTTATAGTTATCATGTGTTTTACAGTTAGTGAGGTGTTTAATGAGTGGCTAGATATGCCTTGTTAACTAAAAAGGAACAAAATCTCTCTCCACCAACATTAAGGCTGTTAAGAGGCAATGATGAACAGGCTTGTGAGTCAGGAAAGGGAAAGAAGAAAAAAGGAATCAGTTGAATTTATAAACTATTTATTGCTTTAGACAGAGGGGGCATTTGTTCGAGAAGTGATTTGAGGGAGCCGAGTAACTGACAGACACCTTAATTAAAAACTTAGTCTTGCTTAGGTTAATTTTATGATGTTCAGTGTTGAGATAGGATGTTTTTTGGTTCTGTAAAGCTGTTTGATTGAAGGGATTTGTTTGCTTATTTAGTTATGTGAGTAATATATTTTTATTTTTTAAATAACTAAAGTGTTATTTTAAAAAATGTCATTCTATATCCTGAGCCATAGAGTCCTGAAGGGAGAACATGAGTGTCAGGCCTAACTGAATCTGACATCCTGACACTGGTGGTAGACAACTGCAGTGTAGCCCAGTGGATCAGGGATATGACACTGCAAGGGATGCACCCAGTCACTGGCAGGGTGTAGGTAACCTCCCTCTTACCACACAGACTGTGGCACTCAGTATTAAACTTTATTTTTTGGATCAAGTAAGCTTTAGATGACAAAAGAAAAGTCTTTATGGTTTATGAAGCCCCCTTACTCTTTTTTTTATTTTTCCTCAGAGGCTAAGATCAGATGAGGGAGTAGACACTGTATTCCCAGTGAAAGATAAAAAAACCTTTAAAAACGTGTGGCTACTGTTGAGTGCCGTGTTCAACCTGTCAAACACAGACTGGGCTCCTTACTACTAGCGGTGATACTGAAAAACAAGACTACTGCTGAAATCATCTCTGTGGCACTGTGCATGTGTTAGAATGCCCAAGATGGTCTGAGTACTGTGGGCAGCTGCATAACCTGTGTTAATATGGAAATGTGTGTGGGCTAAACTACCCTGCTGAGAAGATGGCTTAATTGGAGTTAATTGAGGTGCAGGAGTATCTGCAGCGCATGCCAAAAAGCCACATCACCGAACTGAAATTGCTCTAGAGGAAGTTGTCCCAGATGGTTACTAATTTCTCAGGCCACCTATCTCCATTTTTCATGGTAGCTAACCCAGAGATTTCCAAAGCAATGGGGTTATTTACTTGCAGTAATTAATGAATTGATGAAATAGCATTCCTTACAAGCAACAGAGGGACAGAAGAGGGAAGGAGGATGAAATTTTGTCATGTAGGATTTGAGCCGACCCATCCATAAGCAAGTCATGTAACCGGACATTCCCATATGGGTTGGCCAGTGATATGGCCTGCAGCCAAGAAGGGGCTTTAGCAGGAACTCTCTGTGTTTCCTGCTGTTGATACAGAACTGACTCTGAACTGCAGTCCCGTGTTTGCACTTCTTTAAAGCTCCCTAAATCTGTGTGGCAGGGTCAAGGCTCTGGGAAGAAGCTCAAAGTACTGCCCCTGAGAGCACAATGGGTGCTTTAACCTACTCCATTGCAGAAGGTAACTGAGATAAAGTATAATGGAAGGGCTTTTAGTATCCCCTTACTCCAGGAAATACAGACCAAAGGGCTGCAACTCTTCTCCCTTGTTTCCCTACTTTATGAAGTTGTTCGATTGCATTGCAGTGTAAGGCTGTGATACTCTGAAACTCAATGAGAGGACGGGGAAACAAGTGTTGGCATCATATTAAAGGTTTGTGGTCTTTCCTCTCTTGTCTACACAAAGCTGACTTCTTTTTAGTTTCTTCTATATGAAATGGGTTTACAACGACTATTTGTGCCTTAACACTGAGGTAGAATTACCAAGTCCTTGTTTCAGCTGTGTGCTCTTCCATTCAGCTGCCAGGAGAGGTAGCAGGAGAGCAGCATCAAGAAAACTTTCTCTCTTGATTAACTCGGCAACTTCTGAACCATTCGAAGCATCTTGCAGCCAGAAGCAGACTTAAATACCCCCTAAGTGCACTATTGCATTTGAAATCTGTTCAGATTTTGGAAACTCATTATTAACATCGCTTTTAGTTCTAATACTTAATAGGCTGCATCAAGTTCTTACATTTTAAATTAGGTCCTGAAGGCAGAATTTCAGATACTACTTCCCTTAAGTTTCCAGAACACACTGGGGTGTTTTCTTTGCTATCAGTTAACTCTACCAGTTTTACTAAAATAGGTTATATTTTTCTAAACTAGCTGGAAAAAATCTGAACAGCCTCTGAAGAGGAGCAGGGAAGGGGGATGTAAATCAGTTCTGACCAAGCATGCAGTTGATAAAAAACATGAGCTAATCTGGCCAGCAGTTGAGCTGATTGTAACAGAACCCAGGTACTATATAAGGAGAAGATGTATTGTGGGACTTGAGACCTTTAGTTACATGAAAAAATCATTAACTGTGGAGATAGTAAGATTCTGGGGAAAAATTAGAATCCTATTATAAAACAGAATTTGCATCTCAAGAGAAATTGCCGAGAGAGAACTTTGCTGTACTTTTAAATGTTGACGCATTTTAGTCCCCTATGCCAGTAAGACCTTATCTGGAATGTCATGGTTCACTTGGAGCATTCTGACTTATAAAAGACTCTCATGAGTTTCTTTTGTAAGTCTCAGCCCTATCTAAAAAAAGGAAAAAATACTCTTTGCTATGTTAGTTCAAGCCCTGAGGTCTTAAATTTGTTTTGATCGGATTGTATTTAGGGAAAAAATCCTACTGAGTTTGATGATTTCTTTTTTTTTCTTGATTCATGGAATGTCCAAGTAAAGCTCTCTAGATATGATCTATTAGATTAAAATGATTCATATGAATAGCAGCTAAGCTGCAGTAAAAGCCAGATATAAAATAGATGGTTGCAGAACCAGATAAATCTAAATATAGAAGCAACTCTTCTCATCATGACACTGTTTTGCGTATCTTTACTATTTCTCAACACTTCAGAGTCCCTTTTTTCCCCCAGCATTAATGAAAAGCAATTGTTTGGCTTAGTTCCCTAGATCATACCTAGTGTTTAGCTTTGCATTTGAACTCAGTGTCTCTGGTGAGGGTCTAGTATCAATGACTCTGTGAAAGTTACTGAGTTAACTTTGCTTTGTTACAGGTGGTATCATCGGACTCTTATGGTAGTGATATGATGGTAGGATTGTCAAGTTTCCCTTGTTTCTCTCACTTCTAGAATATGGGATCAAGTATGCAGGACCCTTCCTTCTCCCTCTTCCCTTCTGTGAGCCAGAACACTAATGATGCGGCGGAGCTGCTTTCAGAGTTAACTGAGGTTGCTCAGAGCCTTTTGTAGCCAGATTCTGAAACCACCCCAGAGGGGGAAAGCCACAATCTCTTTGGGGAATCTCTTCTAGTGCTTAGGATTTATTCAGGAATTCCCTTGTGGCAACTTGTGTCTTGTTGCCCCTTTTCCTTTTGCTGCATACCTCAAATGGGAGAGTTTGGCACTCTCTTCTGTCTATCTATTGAACACTGGATGAAGCACAAATAGATCATCTTTTGCTTTCTCTTCTTTGGGCCAAACACCTGCAAGTAGTGATGTCTCAAAACTGTACATAACATTCCAAGTGTTGTCTCCATGTCAGGGATATTCACTTTCCTTTAACTGTATAAATTTTTAGAAATATTTGTTTGTTTTATATGTTTGTATTCACACTTTATACAAATATGGATAGATTTAGGTAATTGTTCACTTCTACTCTGTATATATATAATTATGTACAAATATATGAAATCCATGTATTATATTTTACCTGTAATTTTAATATGATGGGTGTGCATAGATACATACACAGATATATCAGAATAGGTATTTGAAAGGGATTTGCCATCACGGATGTAGGCACAGATCTGAAGGCAGAGTGTAGCTGAACCTGCTGCAGATGCTTGGTTAATGGACATCTGTGTTTATCCAGGACATACAGGCAAATAGACCCAGAGCATTTAGACATCACACTCTGCAAAATTCCAGAATGGTGAAAATTCATGTGAAAGAGCTGTACGTGTATTACATAGTCAGATATTTTGCTTTGATTAGAAGCATTGTTTTCCTGTGTTAAGTTTGATTAAAATAATTTTCACAGAATCAAAGAATCACTTAGGTTGGGAAAAACCGCTAAGATCATGGAGTCCAACCTTTGAATTATCACCTCCTTGATTTGCTTTTGTTCATTTGAGTATTTTTAAATTATAAAAGATGCTGCATTTTTTACTCACAGTTTTCAAGAGCTGAATAAATCACACTAAGTAACTACCAGTGTTTGACCATACATCTCTTACACAGATATTAATTAGTATTAAAAAATATTGGTAAGGGAAATGTTTGATTCATGCCTATTAAGCTGTTTATGATGTACGGACTTAGTGACTGAGAGGAGACCAATTCCCATAGAAAGCACCAAATTAATGTGTGTAAATGATGAATTTGCACAAACACTTGCTCTAGGTACAGGCTTTAATTCGTACAAGGGGATCTGTGCTATTGCTCTTCGTTTTTTGCTGTCTGAACTCAGATTTTTCAATTTGTCCAGCTACTGTTTTGGCAAAGCAAGGGATTTTTTTTTTTTCTTCTGTTTGGTAGCCCTTAGGTACTTCAACTAAAAAACTGGGTGAAGGAATGCTGGTTTTAATAATCATGTTTCTGTATCTCCAGAACTGCTTCTGAAGCTGGATTGTAGGGCAGTAGTATGTATAGGAGTCATGGCTTCTGCAGTAGAAAATGAGCTGCTTTGGGTTTGCTGAAATGCAATTTAAGGATGTCCTCATACCTAAATTTTTATTTGTAAATCTCTCTGCATACTCCTGTTGCCTGGGCCTTAGTCTGCAATACAGTCTTAGGCAGTATCATTATGAGTGACTCCAGAGCTGCATCTCAAGCCAAATCTGCGAGTCATCCAGACTGTTAACCATCTGGAACAGCTCCTGGGCTGGCTCTGAAGCAATCCAGCTGGTACTGAGGCACTCCTTGGACCTCTCTGTGGACAGGCTCAGGCGTTGTGTGCCCAGCCCAGCTGCTGATTTGTACTCTTGCTATCCTTGCTCCAGTGTCACATATCATGATACAAGATAGCCTGGACTCCTTCCTAAAAGGGGCCAGGCGTTCTCCTGCAGAAGAGGAGATGATACATGAATACAACCTGAATTTCCACTAGGTTTTTGCTCCTCACAAAAATATAGCTGTGGGTAAGGTACAACATAGATTTAGCCTGTGGGCCTCAGATGTCCATAAATAGCATAAGGAGAGATATTTCACTGTCATACAATGGTTTGTTAGGATACAGACATGCTACTTTTTGAAATGCTTAGGTAATTTTGCTTTGAGGAATACACAGTTGTTGTTTGTTTTTTTTAACTGGATTGGAATTTATCTGGGTAAGTGAATAGTTTTTGTCTGAGTCTAATCTGAGATGGTCATCCGTGGCTATTTACAGTTGGTTTTTAAAAAAAGGTACTGGTCGCAGGAGGATTCAGACTCCTGGCTGGCTCACCACATGACACAGCATACTCCACAACATAGTCACATTTGGGACAGCCACAACACATAATAATCTAGAGTAACACCATACCTTGTCAGGAGGTTTCAGCCTGTCTGCCCAGAGTAACATCATGAGCCTCTGACAGCTGCAGCCATCTGCAAGCATCTACTCCTCCTGCTTCTGAAGCCCAACCCTTTTCTACTCCTCATGGTTTATGCATCACACGTGTGTCCTTCATTACATTCTATGCTGTTCACCTGCTTTCCACAGATGAGGCCCATTCGGGATGGGGCTGGATCACAGCCCCGTTCCCAAGTATCACAAACCGGGTACTTACAGGTACTTTAGGTACTTTTAGGCCATGATTCTTCTGACCTTCTCAGAGTTTTGCTTTAGGAGGAAAAGAACTGGGTTAGATCATGTCTTCAAATGTAAGTGGGTGACTAGCTCAGAAGTGGACAATTGCAGCAAGGCACAGTAATGACAGCTTGTGTGTATTCAGACAAGTTAGTTGTGTATGTTGCTTCATTTTGCTAAAGTTATATGGAAAGCAGTAGATATTTTTTAACATTCTGAAATACTAAAGACTAAATTGTATTTTAAGGCACAACCTCAGAAAGTGGGAATATAACTCCATAGCTCTAGCAAGGATGCTGAACAAGTGTTTAGAAAATTTCTATCGGAAGAGATTTATCTAGGGAAAAAACCATCTATTTGATTATTTGTGTTTCTGTGGTATTTTTCAAATTATTTTATAATGAAAATCGCATGCCACATGATGAAGGATTCCTACTACACCATATGCCACTAAACAAGGTGGGATTGTGCATGTGTGTATGTACAGCTCTTGCAGATTTACTGGTAAATTCAGCTGTGATTTGATAAATCCTACAAATGGTTGTCCAGGTTTTAAAATTTAGCTTCTTTTCAAATGTTGATATACTTTGCCAATAGGCAAATATGTTGTTTTGGTTGAAAATGTAAGCTCCTTTTAAGTTAGAATACTTGCCACGAGTATCCTCAGAGCCAGGCTCACATTGGCTGCTGTAAGCTGGCCATGGCTGATTTTCAAGCTTCAAAAGCTGTGTTTCTATCAAGACCCCATCTGTGGATGTTGATCGTATTCAGATCTGCTGAGCATTAAAAAAAGAAAAAAGAAACCTTTAAAGTCTGAAAGGATCTGACTTCACTGGAGAAAATAATTGAAAGTAGTGTTGCCAACAACTAGGTAGGAGCTGGCAGTGCCTACTATGTGTTGTGTCAAATATGCTATCTCTTACATCCACACAAGTTTAGGCCTAACTTCAATAAAATGTATTTTTAAAATTAATATTTTTAGAGTAATTTTAAATTATACTTCCTGAATTTTTAAGAGCTAAATAGTCCTGAATTTTGTCTCTCTAAGCATGAAATTCAACAGTAACTGCTGTAACTAGTGCAGCACAGAAGCAAATATTTGTATGAGGGATGTTTCCTTAGAGACTTTCAAACTTTAAAAGATTCATGCTCATTCAACTTTCCGTCGTGTTTATTAGGAAAAAAATACAGAGATAGAGTACCCTTGTTCTACCAAGTATGATGCATTTTTCTTTTTATTTCAGTTTATAACATTTATGAGGTTACCATAATCTGAAGTCAGTGGTGAGCTGACATCCTAGGAAACATTCAGGTATCTCCTGTATTCCTGCTGGGCAAATCTCAAGGAGTGTTGACTTTTTAAAATGTTGGCTGTATTTTTTCTCAGTTATTTAAAAAGTATGTAAATCCTCAGAATATGATCTGAGACTACTTTTTTTTAACATTCCAAGCTATACAGTATATGGTTTTATTTTCACTTAGAGTGACTAAAAAGGATTGGTTCTTCTGAAATCCCTTCTGACAGGAACCAGAAACAAACGTAAGGGAATGCAGATACAAGGGGGTAGGAGTAATGCCCTGCTTATGTATAAATTGAAAAGTTCATTAGGAATGACTGGTAAGGGAAGAGCATAGCTCATGACCATATGGGAAATCAGTTTACTTCAGAGAACTGAGGGTGAAGGGAAGGGTTGTCTGCTTTTTATTAAAACCTGAAATGCATTATAATTGGTCTGAATCTTTGCCCAGATGGCTTCTCTTATGCTGACATCTGCAAGAGTGTATATAAAGCAACATTAGGAAGCTGTCTCTTGTGACAGTGTGTACACATGTAATTCTGTTAAAAACTAAGTCCTTTGCTATCTGTAGTGTTGGTCTTTGAATAAGCATGCTGAGAAATGTCAGTTGTTTGACAAAATCTAATTATGGAACATGCTTTTTACATGGAAAGTTTCTACCACATCTGAGAAAACTTTTTAGGGCTTTTCACCTATTTTTGTAGATTCTTGTTCATTGTTTGTCACAAATTCTAAGTAAACTTTTTTTTTTTTGCAGGGGGAAACACAGCATTCCTCATTCCAGTCCTTATTCCAGTGTATTTTAAAGCTTAAGTGTTACTATTTTGAATTTTCATGTGAGAATTTAAGCTGGTTTCTGCTGACCAGTGAAAAGGTTAAATGGTAATAAAAAGTCCATTTCCTATTGAATGGGTTGGATGATGACAAGTGGATGCAATGTAATATATCCGTTAATCTGTTCACTTGTGTTAAAAATAAGCTGTCAGCATAATGCTTCTTTCTTTGTCAGACAACAGGAAAATTAAAGTCAATGGCACCAGGGAACCTATTGAATTTAAGACAAATCAGTGGTTTGGGGCAACAGTCAAAGCTCATAAAGAGAAAGTTGTGGTAAGTCTTATGCATTTGATATTCATTTGGAGATAATGTTTATTTTTCTCAAATGTACATGTTTAATAGCTTTCTATTTGTACATTATGGAAATAAATCTCTGATTATGCTTGAATTATAAAACAGGGGATGTAAATAATTCAAAGAACAAAAGAAACCTATAAAATCAGGTTGAACTGATGAAGTGAAGATGATCCTGCTGCCATGTGAAAGCAGCAGAATGCCATATTGTTGTGGAAGTGAATGATATTTTTAACAGATAATGGACATATTTCAGAGATACACAGGAACTGATACCTGTCTGCTATAAAATGTTTGGTATTATGAAGATATATTTGGAATGTTAAATACAGAATGTATTTGAAATAACATGTATTTGAATGGATTGAAATGTTTTGAAAGCCAAGAACCTCTGTTGATGTTCAGTTGGGAAAACACCTCTTTTGTCACATTTATATTGTTTTGAAGAGCTATGTCATAATCATGGTGAAACAGCTGCAAAAAAAAGCTGATAAAAACAGCTGCCAAAAAAGCTCCAAATCAAGATGACTATCAAAATGCAGTATGTGTTTTTCATCTTCACTGAATATTTCACCTGTATTGACAGAGGCCCAGCAGTGGGCACATATTTTTATTGCCTAGTAATGTGCCAGTGATGCTGCTTATACACAGACATTTTATATTTCCAGTTGCATTCAGGTTTACATTAAAAACAGCACTGAAGTAATTATGATAAGAATAATTGGTTTGGTCATTAGTTTTACTAGTTTTTACAATTTCCAAACAAAATTTTACCTTGGTATTTGATTAAAACTTCCAATTGCTACTTAAAAAGTAGTCATAAGGGAGGAAGTATTGAAAGGAAATGCTTTCCCTTATATTGAATCCCTTGTAGTTAACCTACAGAAGGATTTTGAAATGAAACTAGTAGTGGGTAAAACATCACCCTATTCTGTTACAGTGCTAAGTAAACATAAAATTCTAAAAAATTCTGAAAATAGGTGAACGTTTTTCATTTTCTGTACTCTACCAAACAATTCACAAATTCAAATAAAATACTTCTTTACCACCATTTGTGAAATCTTAATCAAGTGATTAGAAAAATTCATCTCCAACAGATGTGGTGTGTCTGTACTGACCAAACTTCATTTATTTGGGGTAACTCTTCTCAGAATCTGAAATCTCAACACTTTTCAGGCAAAAAAAATGGACAACAATGCTGGAAAGCTTTGTCTGGTAGGCTTTGTAGGCTAAGAGAAAAAGAAAATGTCATCAAACTGTCAGGAACTTGTTTTTTAAGCTACAGATTTAATAGTAGACTGCATTAAGTCAACATTTATCATTATATTGTTCTTGTTTCAGTCCATTTGGCTTGATGTCAAATGTACCTAAAATCATCCCCTCAGGACACATACTCCTCTTTGCTGCACTCTGGTTTAGCTCTCTGTTTCAATATGCAACGTTTCCTAGACAGGGGTGTGTGAAGTGTCCCTGCCTTAAGCCGTTGCTCCACAAGCTCTGACTGGTGGTAAGCTCTCAGTAGCACTGTGGTTCATACAGCTAGTATTGGTTGCAGAATGAAGGCTAATACAATATTGTAAATAGTAGCAATACCTTGCCAGAGGTAGACAGGTTTGTAATTGAAAGAGTAAGACAAGACAGGAAACAAATGAAGGATTTATTTGTGTCTAACAGAGGCAAGGTGGCAGGGAGAGGTAGTGTCTTCATGTTCCCAGATAATGAAAAGTTTCAGGGCACAGGAAACTGTGAGGAATGACTTGCAGACCTGAGAGCTTATTGTTCTTATTTTTCTTATTATCTGGGTTACCGTCAAAAAAGATAATGCTTCTCTCTACACAAGTTGTGTATCTTTTTACCTTTGTCGTGTTTGTAACACCACTGCTGTAACACGGAAAATTAAATATCTAGCCAAAACTTCCTTAACAAAAAACTGTTCACTCAGACTTTTGAATGCCTTATAACTGTATCCTGTCTGTGAAGATTTGAATCAGCGGGCTATAAGAAAGAGCATCTTTGACACTGTGATTGACCATATGACAACAACCTAACAAATCTCCTGCTAAGTGGAGTCAGTTCTGCTGCTACGCCCATTATCTTGGCACATACCTGGACAGAACTGGGATTGCCTGCAGCCACATATATGTGATATGCATCTTAAATTATGGGATCAGCTCCTGTGCAATGAGCAGTAAGAGAGCAAACATACTACTTGTGAAGCAGACCTAGAGAGTATTTGTAATGTGGCTTAAATGTGAGTTGTAGTCCCTGACAGATTTCACCTGCCAAAGGCTGTAAGTGAAACATCAGTGTGCTTTTCAAGTTATAAAGAAATTATATGAAGCACTGGTCCTGCATTTTCTTCTGTCAGTGTCTAATCATCATTGCTGTGTGAAGGATACAACACCAGAGAGAATCCTTGTACACAGCCTATTAAAAACTACATTTGCCAGATGCAAGAGTGTGTGAAAGTATGTCTATTTTCTGTTTTGTGTTTCTGTTTTTATAGGCTTGTGCTCCTTTGTATCATTGGAGAACCCTTAAAGACAACCCTGAGAAGGACCCTGTTGGCACCTGCTATGTAGCAATTCAGAACTTCAGTGCCTATGCTGAATATTCACCTTGTCGCAATAGTAAGTATTAATATGAACAGTCCTGTGTTGACGGAATTGATTTTGCACTGTTTTCATTCTTTCAGTCTTCATACCATTGAGTCTTGATTGAATTAAGGTTACTATATGATGTTATTGCATTGGGTGAGGGTGTAACATTAAACTATATGCCTACAATTGGATGCTTTTTTGTATAATTAATGGAAAGAGGAGAAACTAAGTAAATTTAGTGTGTGCAGTTATAGTAATGAGCCATATATAATTGATTCAATTTTTGTGGCTTTAAAACATACCAAACAGATCTAGATAAGAACCAGACAGCATATTAAACCAATTATTCATACTTATGCTGAGTATAAATGTCTCATCACAAGGTCACGATTTGAAGATCAGACCCTGCATAGAAGCACACAAGCCTGTATCATCACTCATGCCAATGTCATCCACAAGAGCTCATTTATGAAGAACTTCCAGCATGGAAGAAAGCCATGCACATTAACACTGCTGTTCCACACTCTTTTCTGTGCTGTTCTGAGGATGCGGTAGCCATCTCTGGGCCTTGCTTCTTGGAGAATAGGGATAAGCCACATGTATATTTAGAACCAGGTTCAGCTGCCTAGAAGTCTGCAGAAAATACCAGACGTTAGGTTATTTTCAGTCATTCGTCTTGTTCAGCAATGCATGCTGTGGTAGGGCTTTAAGCAGCGTTCTCTTGTGTCTTCCTTTTAAAGCCTAATCCTTTTCTGCACATGGACAGGCACAGAAAGAAGCTGAATCAGTAAGAAATGGTGATGTCAAGATCTGGTTTATGTACTAACTGAGGTCTCACTGGGGCTTCAGCAAAGGCAAAGTTGTTTGAAGAGAGAGTTCAAATGGCCATTCCTGCTCTCAGTTTTGCAATCCTGCAGTCTGCTGGCACTCTGGCACACATAGAATTGCCATAAGATGCAGGGCAACACACTTTGCACAATTATATAAGGATTTGGAGAATAGAAATAAAAGTAGTCAGAAGCAGGAAAGTTGTTTTTCCATGACATCCTGACCCTTACATTGTGTCAAGGTTTTTTGTATTTATGACGGATCAGTTTGTGATGAGCATTCTTCAGTCTTGTTGAGTTTTTTACTTTTTTATCTCCAGCTAAATTAAAACTGAATCCATGATAGTTGTTCCAAGGGTCCTTTCTTGGCAGCGTGAGGAGAAAGTCCCAATTAGCAGGTCCTATTTTTCAAAACCTTCACAAGGGACTGCATGATCAGGGTCTTGTAAAAGGTCTTGATTTGCTCTGGCTCTTCTAAAAAAGAATACATATTTTCACATATATTGGCAGTATTGCATTTCAGAGTGTTACAGCTCCAGGAGTATCTGTGTTGTCTTCCACATGCACTGTAAAATCAATAAAATGCTTCTACCTTCATAATTGCAGGCAATGCAGATCCTGAAGGACAAGGCTTTTGTCAAGCAGGTTTCAGCTTAGATTTTTACAAGGTGAGATTCTGCTTCTGAAGTATTTTGACTAAATGTCATTGTGATATATTTGCAGGGTTCAAGTGTTGTCTCAGTGGTCATGAGTTTGTCTCCAAGTTGTTGGATATGGAAAGTTTTGTGAAGTTGTTGCAAGTTCTTTCCTCTTTGTCAAGCTTCAAACTTTCTTGTTTCATTTCTAAAAAAATACTCAATCAGGACCTGCTTATCCCTTTGCAGCATTCTACTCTGTCTCAGTCTATCTTAACAGATAATTAGGCAAAAGCTTCTATCTATGTCTGTCCCACTTAAAATGCTTTACTTGACTTCCAGAAAGCAGTGGGGCAGGCACCAACTAGTTTTAGAAAGTTAAAATAGCCTATATGAGGATGCTTTTGGTGGCAGACTAGTTATTCAGTAACACCGTTCTCATGTGGGGGTGAAAGTACTTAAGGGAAAGAACTAGATTTTCTTAAATGCCAAGATGGTCCAGTAACAGTGTTGTGGGAGAAAGGATAAACTTTGTGCGATTGTTGTTATCTGGGGCATTATTTACAGCACCAGGGCCTCAGGTAACTTTGACCATTGCCACTCTCTTGAGCGTTCTGCAGCTGCATTGAATAATTCTCTCTGAAACATTACTGTTGTTTCATTGAATTTGAGCACCCTCTTTTCTGTTAACTTTGTTTTGTTACAAATAAGCAGCAATTTTTGTAATGTTATATTAGTGGTAAAATAAATGGCTTTCATTCAAGTGCAGATGCACAGGGTGATTTTAACTTTTTCTTAATTGTGGATTTTCCTGCACCTACATCCATGCACCTACATCCTTTCCTTGAACATGGCTATTCTCCTTTATCATGATTCTGATATTATTTTGGTCATTTAAATTGCTTTTTTCCCATGCATGCTTAATTTTTCTGTGTTCTTTTGTTGTGTAATTTCATTTAATTCTGCTTTTTGTAGAATGGAGACCTGATAGTAGGCGGGCCCGGTAGTTTTTATTGGCAAGGTATGTTCGTCTGGCTGGTTAACTGGATCTAAGAAGTGAAGCAGAAAGTATCATTGTTTTAGATTTCCACTGTTTTGTTGGTTTAAGATAACCAGTCTCTGGTCTTATTTTCAAGAAATGTAAATCAAAAGAATTGCTTTGAAAAGCAACTGAGCATAAAAATAAGCCATGAAAATCTGGGATCTAGGTTGTATAGGAAGTTAAACAAATGCAAATAACTATTTTTATGTTGGCATTTTAGTATATTTGTCATTTAATTAATAAGTTGAATTTTTCCCGAGAAATACTGCAGGTTTAAAAATTGTTAATATTTGTAGAGCAAATGTACTATTTAAAAATGTTTGTTACTGTTCATTTTTGAACAGAACTTTTATAGCTATCTACATGTATTTTAAGTTCATTTGTGGCATCGTTATAGGTTCTAAGATGTAGTTTCTCATGTAGCTAAACCCTGAAGTTGTTTCAGTAAAGTGTTAAGAGGTTATTTTTGATTTAACCTATTCTTACGTGTATGATGTAGCTGATTCCCAGCCTCTGCCTACCATCTTGCCCACTGTCAGCCTCTTTGATAAGTGTTTTTGCATTTTTTTTTTAAAGTAGATCTAATTGATTGTGATTGTAGGGAATTCATAACTTTGGATTCTCCATTGAGAAATTGCTTTCGTTGGTCTACTACATTTGTACAGTGCAGTGACTTTAGTTTTAATTAGTACATTGAAATGGGTCTGAGGGTATTTTTGTAATGGTTCAGTAGAGATTCAGTGCCTTGTTTTAATGATTTATGTGCACTCTTGAGACTTCCAGGGTAATTATGGAGAAAGCTTGAGAGAAGTTATCTGCGCTTTGCATCTCCGTGGTACTCGCGTCCTTTCTGCTCTGTTCTGGTGCTCTGCTAGCCCCGTTTTATAGAATTTGGCCCTCTTTTAGGTCCCTTTCATTTATGAAGCTGTTTGAATCCAGGTCAGGTAATCACTGCAAGTATTGCGGACATCATTGCAAATTATTCCTTCAAGGATATTTTGAGGAAACTGGCACGAGAGAAGCAAACAGGAGTGGCACCACCCTCATATGATGACAATTACATGGGTAAGCTGAGTTCTGTATGAGTTAGCAATATGTTCTGAAAGGATGAGTCTTACATAAATATGAAAACAAGCCCTACATTACTATCATCCCAATTCCGAGAGGATTTGAACGTTTTGTCTTAAGTACAACAGCAAATCAGTAGTTTGCTGGTTGTTTCAGCAAGATTATTAACATTCTTAAAATGATGCACAGCAACAGGGTTTGAAGGTTGAGATTTTAAATGTCTTGTTAGGGTTCTTATTATTTGATCTTAAATAATTAAGCAGAAATACAAAATTTTCCCATTTATGTATTTTTTCTTTACAAGATGATGGATTAAAGTTAATGTAATTAAAGACAATTTCAATTTTTTGTTAGATAAATTCGGTTCTGTGGTATTTTGTACAGTACTACAAAAATACTCAATTTATTCTCACTGATATTTAAAAGATACAATTGAAGTGAGCAATAACAAAGGTCAATTTGAAGGTACTATATAATTAATAGAAAAAAGGCTCTATATCTACTTAGTAGTAATGATCTCTAAGAATTTTATTGATATTCACATCTCTGCATGTAAGGCAGGTTTTTCTTCACACAGTTATAGAAAAGATTCAATGGAATTTGAAGGCATGTCCTTGCACTGTTTCCCATAGATTTGAAATTAAAGTCCCTGATACAATCCAGAAGTCTTTCTTTACTGTGACAGTAGTAACGATCTCACAGATTTACTAAAGCTCCAGGAGATGCTTTACTGCATCTTTGGAAATCTGTTTTCCATGTAAAGCTCAAGCAGGACACTCACACATTACAGTACAATAATGAAGACCTGAATTGTGTTAATAGCTATTAGGGCAAAACACCGTAGTACCTGGTGTTTTTTATAGATGAATTTGTAAGTATTAATGATTTAGAAGCTCATTTTTGTAGAACAGGGATCAATTTCTTATGCATTCAAATCTACCATTAATTTAGTCATAGTAGTGTGATAAACAATTTTCCTTTTCTACACACAGTTTTAGTATACTAATGTTAGAAAACTTGCATTCAGCAGATACATTGAACAGACAAATCTGATGGTCCTTGCATATTTTTTGAAAGAAATTCTTTATTGAGTTGAGTTGGTTTTTTTCAAATTTATCTTTAAACAGGATACTCAGTGGCTGCTGGGGAATTTACTGGGGATTCTGAACAAGGTAAGCACCTGTATACTTAAATGAAAACCATATGGCCATGCACTTACTAAAGTCCTTGTTTTGGGTCCCTGCACAGGAACATACCTATTATACATTTGAAACACTGGTGAGACTTAAGCTATCTATACTCAGTATTCTCAGAGACAATTATTTCCTTAGACAGTATAACATAACAGAATTAAAGAAACACAAAAATTCAAATTCTGTAAGGGGCAGCTTTCTTGAGCGGCCACCCTTTCTTGAGCTCTGTAGTCCAGACTCAGAAAGCCAATAGGGACATAGTACATTTCCACAAGTAAACCCAGTGCTCCAGAACTGCTGCTGCTTAATCCCTCTGAAGTTAAAGTTGCCTGTCCTGCATTATGAAGGATTCAAAAAATAAAAACTACACCGTTTTGGGCCGAACACTATAATGTGTAAAAAGAGGTACCCCTGGTAATGGAAGGCTACATTTTTGGCTGCTTTTTTAATGTGTACTCAAAAGTTCTGTAATGGATTATTTTTGAATCAGTATGTCATGTGAATGACTGGCACAAAAATACTGCATAGTTGGCTGACTTGAGATTCATCCTGTGTCATGTTCAGGCTTTCATTAGTACTTCTACTTCTCCTTGAAGCAAACACATTCCATCAGAGGGGAGTATATGATCCCAGTGAGGAACAGAGGAAGGCTAGGTCAGTGCAAGCAAGTGCCTGAGGTGCTCTATTATCTGAAGTTCCTGCTGCTGTCTTCTGATGTGGATATCCTAATGAGGCAAGGTTTAGACCACAAGACTGCAGGCTGGGACTTCACTTTTTCCTTCTTTTTTTTACTCATTTTTTTCTACTAGTTGTTTAAGATTTCACCATTGAGCAAAATTACACCTAGAAGGCAGCTAGGTCCAATGTTTAATGTTCTTATTCAGTGGATCCCTCCAATGCCACTCACAAAAATTTCCTTGTAATGCTTTTAGATAGACTGTGCAGAATTGTCAAGCACTTACACGGTGTCAAGTGAAATAATGGATGAGATAAACAGTTCGTAGGCAAAAAGAAAAGAAGTATTTGTAAGGACAGTTCTATTTAGCTTCTGTGTTCTAGAATGTGATGCCATAACTAATTCTTATTCCATCAATACACAGCTGTCAGGTAGCAAGCTGAATTGTACTAAGAACTTTATTATACTATGCTATGCTAAGCAATGCTAAACAGAAAGAGATCCATGGATGGGTGTATTCAAAAGTCAGAGTGTAACATTTTGTGCAAGTAAATGAACAGAATGAATGCTATAGTCTTATGAAATAATGGCTTGAAATGATTTACAGGTTTTTCAGATACAGATCACAAATCAAAACCCTAAGGGATTTGACATATGTATCAAGGAAGTTTTAAGTGGTGTGGGATACATGTTGCATGCACAACTCAGATTGCAAAACCAGTTCACTGTTGATCATTTATCCTTTTAGAGCTGGTTGCTGGAGTCCCAAGGGGAGCACAGAACTTCGGCTATGTATGTACTGGACCTTCATTTTATAATTTTTATAGTGAGAAGGCAATTAAGCAATTTGTAAGGTTAAATGCTACATTATATTTTCTGTCTCTTTCATACAAAACTTTCAAATCAGGGAAAACTGCCACTGACTTTCACCTTCAGGCTTATCTGGCTGGGTTGAAATGCCTTTACTGGTTTGGGTTTTGAATGGTAAGCAATTAGTCCCTTCTGAAGTCTGTTTTCAATAGGCAATCACAGTTACTATTACATGCTCTGAGTCTGACTGGTATCCCTATACCCACCTATATCAGACCTAAGCTCACCCATAGGTTAGCATATTTTTGTGCAATGCCGTGTCCACAGTGCAGAGAAGTCCAAGTTCAGATTATCTATACCCATTGTTTACTTTCAGTGCTGTAAGTTATACCCTGAAATCCAATTGCAAAGGGTCATGATATGCAGTTAGAAGTGAAGGGAGAAAACAGTATACGTTTGTGGATACAGCTTTTAACTTGTAGGCAAAAAGTTCCACAAGTAACCTGACTGGGAAAAAAGATCACAGCCACAGACACACTCTCTAGTTTTGTGGACCCCAAATTCCTTGTCTCTGGGACTTGTTTGTAAAATTTTTAGGAAATAGGTGTGTATGTGTATGTATATGTATTTATATAACTATGTATACTTCTTTATATTTTAAGTTCATGTTTTCATGCCTAGTCACTGATTAGTTGATAGTCTGTGATTTGCTGTTGTTCAGTGTCCAGCAAGGAAGGGAAATACTATTCCCTAGTTTTTTCATGGGGAGCCTGAGGGTCATGAAATTTGTTCAAGATCATGCAGGATAACTGTGGTGAGACAGAAAAAAACCTGGTTTTTCTTGGACCATCTTTTAGTGTGTCAAATTCTTTTGCAGTGATGTCATGCTGTAGCACATCTCCATGTGTGCTTGAAACTTTCCTTATTCTTCTGTTGCCAGGTCTCAATTATTAATTCTTCTGACTTGACCTTTATCCAGAACTTCACTGGTGAGCAGGTAATGTCAAGCAACTGCGTGGTGAAATATTGTGTCTCTAGCACATCTAATTTCCTTAATATAGTTTCAAGAATATATATAAAATTTTTTTGTAGTAATGACCATAAAAACAAAGAGGATTATCAGTAAAAAAACTTTACACATTATATTGAATATGAAAGCCTATCTGTTGTTTTTTGTTTTCAGATGGCGTCCTATTTTGGATACACAGTTGCAGTATCTGATGTTAACAGTGATGGGTAGGTTACCAAATATATTCAGCTCCACTAAACATTAATAGAAGCAATGACTGATATTTATTAATAAATGTAGGTTTTCACGTGCTTCATACCTCAATATGCTTCTCTGGGCTGCTCTGCTTCTCTAATTTTAATTTTTTACATAGACTTATCTTTATGCAGTCACAGTGGCATGAATATTTGCAGGCCTAGTTTGGGTGAGTTTATCTTCCCAAATGTTTATTCAAAACAGTGTGTCAGAGGAGTTTCCAGAGTCCTAGGAAACAGATCCAGGTAGAAAAACAGTGAATAAACAGCACTAGCTACCATTGGGAAGAGGTAGGTAAAGTCAGAAGTTCATTCTCCCATCCTCGCATATAGGAAAGTTTTCTCATCCATAGCTACACTTATCAATTTTAAAAGCCTTCTAATGTCATCAGCTCTTCTTTCCTCATTCCAGCACCTCTGGCTGGCCATCCATTTTTATCATCCCGAAGACCAACAATTGTCTGTGTCCCATAGTTGTTACAGCAGGCATTGTGTGTGTCGGAGGGATAATGATGCTCCACTCCCAAGGTCATGATACTTGGGGATTGTATCCCTAAGACACTTCGGGGTTTCAGGCTCTGTTGAACAAAACCCTTGTTAACTTTCAAGTCATGTAAAGTCTGATTAAATATTTTAGAAGAGGACTTTAATAAGAGAATTTTTATAGTAGCTATTATGCAAGGAGATAAAACTCCCTGAAACTCAGAGCCATGGAAGTCTGCACAAAGATGAGCCAGGATGATATTTAGAGATGTAGTGTACTCTTGCTTGTTGCAAAATGTCTCAGGTGTGTGTACAACATATTTTTTTCTTGTGATAATTTCTTATTAAGTGATTAAACATAGTGCATGAAATAATTTTTCTGGGCTAAGTCATTGCTTCTCATCAGTGACTAGTGACCCTTTAAAGACTGAGTTTTACAAGAGGAGAGAAAAGTAACAACGTGGTTAAGTGTTATTGCAGTTACAAAACAAAACAACAACAATAGAACAGAAGCTTCAGCAGTTTCCATGGTGGCTTCAGAGTACTCAAATCTTTCCAAGTTTCTGAGATTAAATTTTGTCATAGTATCACAGCTTTTGAAAATTTAGTTTTTTATTATATACAAAATCAGACATAATTTAGTCTTAGATGTATTACAAATGTGAGAGGATAGAGAAACATTCATCTAACATGCAATAGACACTCCTTAGACTTTCAGGGAACTTATTATTTAACTTCTTACTGAACCAAACTATTTTCTGTGCAGGTTATTTCCTGTTAACCCTAGGGTTACTTGGCAGGTCTCATACTTTCTGTGTACCTCTAAAACCACAGTTTATGTCAATAATATAATCAAGCTGCTGTTGAGGCCTGTGTGGTCTCCCAGTCTATATCTTAAAAGAAATCTAAAGACTCTTCCTGAGATCCAAACATCCCACAGAAAACAAAACACAAAAAGCTCTACTTGATAAACATGTCTGATTAGATATGTAGTCTGTCTTTTCTGGTTTGCACATATAATCAATAGAGAAAGGAAGAGTAAAAGAGGGGGGGAAAAGCAAAAGGGAAATTAACACTTCAAATTCACTTAGGCATTTTATTCAGCTAAAGATGAGGAGGGAGAGGTGGCCTTATCAGTATGAGAAACCTGATTAAGTTATTTGCTGAAAAAAATAATATAAGATTATTAGGAATGGTGTTTTGCTGTAATAAGACTCATGATATGGCTCAAAGATTAGGCTCATCTTAGGAAAAAAACTTCTGTAGATCTGGTCCAGCAATTCTGTGGGTATATCAAAGTGACTCATGCAGTTTTATCTGCACCACATCAGGATTGTAGGCAGAACAGGGAAATTGAGGATATGGTTTGAACTACCCTTTAGTTGCCCGTTGCTAATAATGAGACATCCACAATGAAACTTAACAAATCAAGTTTGCCACAAACTTACAGGCTACATTCCTAGTAAAGAGAGAAAAAGAGAACACTTTCAATTTAGGCTGAATCAGTCCAATAAAAATAGTGAAATAAATTGTTTACTGGTTTTTTTTATTTGCCCTGTATCAAAGCTTTCCATAGTTATACTTTGACCTCTTGACATTTCCTGTATTCCTGCTTTTTATTACTCTGCAGGATACAAAGGAATGGCACACAGTCTCCGCAGGTGGTCAGCTTTGTGCTTTCTAAAGATTTTTTTTTTTTTTAATCAGAGGGAAGTAATACTGGCTAGTTACTTTTCTGTGTTGGAGCAAAAATTAATATATAATTTATGTTAACTCTACCATCTTAGTGCAATAATGAAATCTAATGAACCAGTTCAAAATACCACTGCACACTGAACTGCATTTCATGGTTTAATATTACTGTCCAGGGGCTTTTGCTTTTATTTACTCATATGGCTTTTTAAAAGTAATCACATCAAACTGAATTTTACTCAGAACTCTCAATTTTGTAAATACAAACTCCTAAAATTTAAAAGGCCAATTGAAATATCCTCTTTCACCAACAAAAATGCGTAATACTAATCACATAGACACTTAGAACCCAAGAAGTACACACACCCACCGTACTCCCTTGACTGCTTGTTATCTAAATAATTAAATTGTGGAAGCTGGGAGGCAGAACTGAGTATAAAGTATGGTAAGCAGCAATTGTTTGCTTATTTTACCCACTTGCAGGGGAACCAGAAGAAAGTAAATGAGGATCAGAGAGATTTGGGTAGCTGACAAATCCTTCCTTTCTAGCTGTAGTACACTGCTGTGACAGCAGGAAAAACCCAAACTCTAATCCTAAACCTCTAGAATTGCCTAAGGGGGAGTTCCCTCTTGCAAAGGACTTGCTGAGGCAGTGTGCTTTGACCTACAGAGCTCAGCTCTGAATGAGAAGGGCGAAAATTTTAAGAGGGTAAGGAAAGGAAGGCCTTGGTGGGGGCAATACAGATGAATACCTGGAGGGAAGACAAACCAAGTGCTGTGTGTGTTCCAGATGGCTCTGCTGCTCATAACCAGTTGGGAAATAGGTCAGTGTATTAGATGACTGCCTTCCTTCCACCTGTCCCTCAGTACATCAGAAGATGAGCCATCTTAGCTACCAGATTCTGGTCCCTTCTCCCTGGACTGTTCATGCATTTTATACAGTCATTGTCATTTATTTTAGCAAAGTTGAAATTTTACCAGAAAAATAACCCATTGTGCTAGAAGTACTGTGCACTTCTAGCTGGGATGCTGTGCTGCCTGTTCAGCAAGCTCCAGGTCCTGTCTGCTTGCTTTCTATATCACCTGGTGCGTCTTGTGTTCTGGATTAGGCTTCTGCTTAGAGAGCTTTAGTACACAATAAATAGTCTGTGTCTCTCTTTTCACCATTTTAGGCACTCTAGATATTGTTCTGTGGACCAGGGTTTTAAAGGTATCTGGGTTTTTATTTTTGGGTATTCATCAATGTACTGGGAGCTTTCTGACTCTCAGTGATTTGGTTCTTTACCACCTCAAAAAAATCTTCCTTTAGTCTTAAAATTGCTCATTTGTAAAATATTCGAGGGAGCCAAGCTAATCTTTTATTCCATGGTTTCTACAGCACTTAAATCTGTGGGGTCCCAATGTACTGAGAATATCTGGACTGTGAGGTACTGAAATAGTAGTTGATGATAGTGCTACTGTGTAATGCTTCTGGTACATGGCATATGTAAAATAACTTATTTTTAAAAGAGCATTCATTATTTCTTTTTGTTGTTGCTATTGTTTCATGGCAACCATTTCAGCTGATATTCTGTCCCAACCACAAACATCTTCCATTAGTAGAGGAAGACTTTTAATGTTTAGTGTGAAAGGAAAATCCCACCTCTGATGTCAAGTCAGCATCTGCTTCCTTCCTTTTTTAGTTATTGATGCCATAGGGCAAAATCTAACATAAAAAATAGGACAGCTGTACCAAACTGACCTGACATTTGGAATTGCACTTTCCTCTATGGAAACATACTATAAAACTTAGTAGAAAAATGACATTCCTAGAAGTTTTTTATCACAACTTACATAATGTGTAAGTTCTACAATGAAATTAATTTTTTTTCTAGATGAAATATTCTGTGCTAAATTCTACAGTGTGTATCTTGGAATCATAGGGTACATCTGAGCTACTGCTGAATCATACTTTCTTTTTCTATTAGGATTAGGAAAAAAAATGTAGTGCAATTTTGCTATTTGGTTTGTTAATAGATAAAGCCTCATTTTGGAAATGTGATGAATCGAGAATAGAAAGTTTTCTCTGAGTTTTACAAAGCTCTAAAAAATTTTAACATTAAAGCAAGAGATTATGTTTTCCAAATTAAATATTCTTGGAGCAAATAGTCATAGCTATTTGCAGTAACAGACTTCCTTAATACAGATTATCAATGTCCGCTGAATGTAATGCAAATTATTTTATTATTTGGCCTCGAGCAACCTTCAGCAGTTAATCTGATACTGTCATTTCATATCTCAGAATAACCCATTAAGAATACTTCTGCTTTTTATGAGTCTGTCAGTCACACTTTTTATTCTTCACAGTTCATGAAAGGATCTTTGTATTCCCTCTAAATAAGTGTTGGTAACATGTTTTGAAACACGGCTATTTAGAACAACAACATGCAAAATATGCTTTAATTGGTTTGTGTTCTTTTACTGATTCTTCTTGGAGTAGCATAATGGACAGACTTCTTCCTTTAAGTATCTTCTTTTTATGATTTGATTGTATCCTTTCTCTTTTATATTCAGTACAGAAAATTATATAAGCAGTGCAACTACTTGTGTACCTAATATTGAACAGAAGTGTTCTCAGAAATAGATCTTTGGCTTTGTCTCCCAGTTTCTATTTGAAGAAGTGATGAGGCATTCTCTATTAATTGATGGTCTACTTGTGTTTCAAAAATCTGTTGTGAAGTGGCAGAGTTTTTTTCTTTTGGTCACTTACTGATATATCATTTGCAAAAACTAGATTTAATACTAAAATTTATCTCTTGCTGGCACTGTTAAAAACTGTTAAAACAGATCTACAGAATTTATTCTGGTGACACAGATTCACTCTTAGATTCCTGACCAGCATTATCAATTACAAAGTGTACATTTTCAGTGTCTGTTGTGGGCATGAATTGAAGTACAAGAAATTCCTGACCAGCATTATCAATTACAAAGTGTACATTTTCAGTGTCTGTTGTGGGCATGAATTGAAGTACAAGAAATTCCATTTAAATGTAGAAAGAAACATTTTGGCTGTGATGATGATCAGACACTGAAAATAGTTGCCCAGAGAGGTTGTGGAGTCTTCATCCATGGAGATATTCAAAACTGAACTGAGTTTAGCTGTGAACAGCCTTCCCTAATTGACCACGCTTTGACCAAGTGTTTGGACTAGGACTCCAGAAGTGCCTTCTTACCTCAGTTAGTCTGACTGTATGATAATTATCAGCTTCCTGTTTAGCAAATGTATAAACTGTGGTTTTTGCACTCCGTCTCTCAGTGACACTGTTTTTTGTTTGTTCCAGTTTAGATGATATCCTAGTTGGTGCCCCTCTTTTTATGGAACGAGAATTTGAGAGCAAGCCTAAAGAAGTTGGGCAAGTTTATCTGTACCTGCAAGAAAGTGCATTCCTCTTCCAAGATGCACAAATTCTGACAGGCACTGAAGTGTTTGGTAGATTTGGCAGTGCAATCACACACCTTGGAGATCTCAATCAAGATGGATATAATGGTAATTTGTGTGTAATGTAGTATATCTCTGAGATTACAAATGCCTAAGCAGCAAATATTGTGTCTGTGCTGTGCTGGAAAAGGCTTTGTAACATATTTGAAATTCATGAGAATTTACACTAATGCTAATGAAACTGATATTAAGACACAAATCATGAAAAGCTGACCATTAAGAGGGCAGTCATATTAACTACAGTGTGATATTTTAATATATATTAGTATGTTTCTTTGAATAAAAATACCTTTTATTTTATAACTATAATAACATTTAATTACTTGGTTAAGATGCTTCATTTTTTGAAAGCAGAGTTCTTTCCTCAAATGCTTGGAAGAGTTTGATAATTGAATGAGGCTCAGTACATGGAGCATTTTGTCAACAATGAAAGAATTGGGCAATACAGAAGTACTGTTTTGGAATCAGCCTTCCACTGGTACTTAAGTACTAAAAAACAGGTGCATAATGGGTTCTTTCAGATGCTTACAGCGTGTGCACACAACAAAATGTTCATGTAAGTTAACTGGCAGCCTACATTCAAGCAAACAGAACAGCTAAACTAACTGCTTGATTACCTGAGAAAGCTGGGATACCTTGAGCACCTAGAGATAGCCTCCTAGACACAATCAGTAGCATCTTGGTTTTCCCTGCGTGCATTTCCTTACTTCTTATTTCCAGGATGTTGGGAATCTTCAAAGCAGGTATCTCTGCATCTGAAACACCAAGAAGTTTTTTCCTGGAAGAGCTGTTTTGCACAGTAGCCTTTAGAATAGTTGTCCCACTAAGGAAAAATTAGTGAACTTTGCTCCTCCTTACCTCAAGGGCTGTTTTCCACAATGCCCTAGCCACTAGATTCAAGGACAATGTCCTCATTGTGTGGCTGCTGTGCAAGGGATCATTCATGTCAGGAGTCATAGAATTGCACTGGGGTTCAGAGCGCACAAAATATGAATACCATCCTGTAGGTAGAAGCCATTGGATTGTGACTGCTGAGAGTACCCACACTGGCTTGTCCTGGAATCCCACCATGGTGTTCAGCACAGCTGAACCTCATGGTGGAGAATTCCTGTTCTCTACCTGTGAGCACTAGCAGATACCCTCAGTTACTCTGGGTAGGCAGTGTTGGCCTCCCTTCTCTCCAGAATTCAGATGAGGTAAGCAGAAGACATTTCTGATTTTATCTGTCACTATGTAAAGACTAAGAAGACTCTAGAGCCAGAGTCTTCTGCTTCATAACGGAATATGCCAGTCATAGAGCTTTGGTGCACTTCTGCCTTTAAAGTGAAGTTACAGAGTCCACATGCTCAATTCAAGTTTAATAAAGAAGTCCATCATCACCTCCGAGATCAGAACCCAAAAATGAGAGCTATAGATACACATCCTCTGTTGTTTCCTACTGACTAACTCAGCACAGCTGTTGGATGTCAATCTAGACAATATTGTCTCCATATCCTATGCACAGAAACTTAAGAAGAGCACTGTGAATTCTGCTTTTTGGATATGGCACCTCATTTTTAAGGATTGAACTGTTTAATTCCATACTGCCTAAGACCTCCTGTGAAATTCCTAACTCAGTACTATTCCCATTTCTCAGTAAAATGGTGAATTGGTATGGATGAAAACATGGTATTCCATTGTTCTCTTTTGCGTTCTAAGGCATTGGATGTTTGAGGGGTGAAGTTTTTTGTCTATGTAGGATATGCTATCTGGAAAAGAAAATTAGTTTTATCTAACAGCTGCTCCTTATTAACAGGTGATAGAGAAAATCAAAGAAAATTTGTGCCTGTTTAAAAATAAGAAAGTAGAAGCAGGCATTCATTAGATCTTGGTTTATTAAAGCTAATTAACTGCCCTGGAATCCAATGTGGACTGTATATTTAGTATAATTAAATAACCTCTTCATAGGATTATTTTATAAGCTTTTGTCATGAAAGTTTTACACAGAAAAAACACTGCTAACATTTTGTATGTTTGCCTTTAAACTAGAATACATACAGAAGTACAGAATGTTGAAGTTCTTGTGTGCTTGTAGCAGAAGTAATTTAAGTCTATTTTCCTGCAGGGAGTTAATTTTTAATTGTGTCCATTATTTTTATCCTTTTTTTTTTTTTAACTGCAGACATTGCTATTGGTGCACCATTTGCAGGAGAAGACAGAAGAGGGAAAGTGCTCATTTACAATGGATACAGCAATGGGTTAAACCCTAACCCTTCTCAGGTTCTCAGTGGAGCCTGGGCCTCACAGTCCATGCCTTCGGGATTTGGCTTCACTCTAAGAGGAGACTCAGATGTAGACAAGAATGATTACCCAGGTAAGAGCTTTGCACTAGAAAGGGAATTTCATACTTCCATTATCTGGTAAATGTATCATGCCTAAATTGCTCCTTTTGGAAGGCAGAGGTCGGAATAAAGGATAGAGATTTCTGGACAGTTATAGTTTGCTTTCCTGAAAGTTAAAAACAGACAAAACAAATACTCCCTTTCCTCTCAAAAGACATCATCAGAAAATCAAGAAAGGGCTTAAATAGTTGTATTAACATAAAACATGTGACGTTTACAATGAAAACCTTAACCCTTTTCCCCCACTTCCTAAAATTGAATGGTCTCAGCTTATTGAACTTGTAAGGTCTCCTTCATCCTGGCATTCTTTCTTAATTAAAAACATGTTGCATTGAAGAAGAAGGGATTGATTTGATTGTGTTTCTAAGTTGTTTTTTGCTGACCGAAGAGATACTGAGCTATATATAGTTAATGGCTTTGATTGCATTACAAAAAAGCAGAGAGAATGCAAATTGCTTAAAGTAGCTATTTTATTTGGGCCTTTCCATCCCTTTTATGTTTTCATTTTGCTATATGGACTCTTCCTTTTAGGCTAGCTTTGATTCTTCCTAATGAGTTTACCTGACATGTATTCACATTTATCAAGTTTGGAACATTAATTAAGTTTTTCAGGGAAGCATTTGTTTTTTAAAGAAAATTTTTCCTATCATCTAAGTAATCTGAATGTAAGTGTACTTATATTTACACTCTCATCTGCAAGGACATCTGTTCTGTTTCTTTTCATCACAATTCAGAAGCCTTAGTAAGGTTGTGTAGTAAAACATATTTTCTTACTGTAAAAGATTCATCCACAGTAAAATCCTAACAGTCCATGCTTTCCTGACTTACCACGAAATCACTCTTGTTAGCCTGGGTTATTTCAAGACTAGAGTTCTTAAAAGGTGTACTATTTCAGAAGTGAGAATTGTAATTTTTCAAAGGGACAAAAATAGGATCTTTTACTTTTTTGTGATGGATTGTAAAATCCTTGGAAGGGGTATCTTTCCAAAAGCAGAAGGCAATTTCTGGGAAGGGTGTTTACAATAGAAATTGCAGTTTTACAAACAGAAAAGCTGACTGCAGAGGAATAAAGTGAGGCTATCATGAGACTAAAGTAAGATCTTTAGCATTTGAGAGAAGAAAGGGCTTTTAAACACTGTTCTGACTTTGTGTTTGCATATTGTTGATGTTGCTATTAATAGTCTTTCATTGTCCATGACTAATGAAGTTCTCTTGGACAACAGAGCTCTTTATTAAAGTTTCAGCATTTAAACATTTCCTAAAGCACCCACAAGGCCCCCCAGCAAAACCAAAGGAAACAGGATATTGCATTCCTGGCATTTCTAAGATTGAAAAGATAGAGGGAAGGGAGAGATTCTTTGACTCACATAGAGAAGAAAGAAGAGTAGAAGTCTCACTGCTGTATTAGCTTACTTTATGTGGAGCATCTTTTAAGGTAATTTGTGGAAAGTTTGGGTGATGAGTCTTGACCTTTCTAAACGTGCACTGAGGAATGTACTGTAATCATGAGTACTCTGTCAATGTGGCCTCCACCATGCATCCTACTTGCAGAATTTCACATTGTATTATCAACTCACTATGTGTTAGATCATTTGGCTTTATTCAGGAATTACCTAATTAAAAAATGAAAACAAAAAAAAAAGAAATACCACTCTGTATTTACTCTAACTAGCTTTTCCCCTGGATAAGCAGTACACAGTACTGGTGAAGATCTCTCAGAAAAATGAGAAGGAAAACCCCTTACTATCAGTCAACCACCTCTTCCTTAATTCATGAAGATTGGGAGCACCAAAACAGAGCTGTAAAAATAGTGCAAACATGGCACAATGCTAGCACAAAAACAGAGTGCCTTCCTATGGGAAAAGGGGCGAAAAAAAGAAGGGAAATAATATAGGGAAATGCAAGCCTAGGACAAACACACTAGGCAATGAAGTAAGTAATCCTTCTTGTGTCAAAGAGCTTTTCTTCTTCACCTCCTGACGGAAATGCTGAAGGGCAGCCCTTGTAAAAGAAGGAAACAAGGTACTGAAGTTGGAAGGATTAGGAAGGAAGTTTATTTTAGAGAAATGGAGTCTTACTTACTATAGAAGGTCTAGAAAATTAGCCTTTAATTCCAGGCTTCCCAAACTACTCCTTCTGCCTGTGATTCAAAGAGGGTTGTGAAAGATTAGGAAAAAAAAATCACAAAAATTTTAATTTAAGCTTTCTAGTCTGTATATTCTAAAAGTGACAATTTTATAAAAATAAAAATGTAATAAAATCAGGCTATTCTGACTTAACACTCTCAGAAATTCTATTCTCAGAAGTTCTGGACTGGGAGATGAGCGACAGCTGTAATGTCTGGCTGCAGGTATAAACATATATTGCCACTGTCTAAGGTGAGATTCTCCGAGCATGTAGCTCTTCCGAGGCTAGAGTTCAATTGTTCAAGACTGACCTGTGTAACTATAGCTGTGCTTGTATAATTTAGTCAAGCACTCGTGCCTGACATTGTTCATGAGGCAGGCAGATCCATGCTAGGAGGAGAGCCTAGACATGAGAGTTACTCTGCCATTTTGTTTCTGATGCACTGTATAGCATTTTCAGAGCTTTTAGAGATTCAGGCCTTCTTTAAATCAGACCATAAAGTAATGTTTTTGGGAGCAGGTCACTGACTCAGAAGACAGAAGATACCACCTGTTCATATGGCTTCTTACCACAGACCAGTGAGATTCATCCTGTGATCACTGTACTGAGCTCAGCAACCAGTACTGTTTGATTACAGGCTGGGTAATACAGTTCCTAAAATGTGAGGGTGAATCACAGTCAAATTTTTCTCCCATTGGAGAAAGGTTAAATCCTCTCTTGGCTGAGAGTTCAGTTCAGACTGAGATCTATGTATTAGCCTTCTGGAGAAGAGCAGCCTTTTGGTACAGGGAGTAATATCTTCCTCTCTTCATCCAAATGCCAGTATAAGCTCAGGAACAGAGAAGGAAATAAGGAGCAGATGAAGACTCCCTAGTCAGAGCTCTTCAGATCCCTCAGCTTTCCTGTGGATGGAGTGGTTTCTCTTTTCTCCTCTTCCTGCAGCTCCTGGCCACCAGAGGGAGAGAGTCTCCCCCACCCCCAACTTTCTGGTCTTCCGGAAGGGCAGAGAAAGAGTCTCTTGTCCCCCATGACCCCACTTGTATAATAAATTCGTGAAAAAACTGATCATGGGCAAGTTTAATGGCAGAGTAGCAGTGCAGACAAGGAAGAACATAATACAGCCATACTGATAGAGGTGAAAGATCTGTCTAGCACCATCGCATGTTTCCAACAGTGGCCAGCAATAGATATCCTGGGAATTGTACAGTTGTTGTGATATTTGTTTGTGATATTTCCCAGAATATTCACCCAGCATTAACCAACCAGAGTATCAAGGTGGCCCTGAGTCAGAGATGGCACCTCCAAAATTAGAATTACTTGACAGACTTTTCTCCATGAATTTGACCAATCAGCTGTAGAACTCATGCAGCGTTTTGGCACATGCAGCATTTGTCAAGGGACCCCACAGCCCAGCTGAATGTTCTGTGAAGAAATAATTCTCACTGTGTCCCATTCAAATCTTGAATGTTCCACTGGACAGTTTCTAGTTCTTATACTGAATAGGCAGCAAACAGTTTGGCAGTCCAGTTATTTTACAGACTTCCAATATACTTCCTGTATCAGCCATGTGTTTAACCAATCCTGTGGAAGGAATTCTAATATATTTAATTGTTCCTTGTGCAGTGGAGAATGGCACACAAGTTCTGCTGTACCAAATGATTATTCAGTCTTGCCACCACTGCTACCTCTTCTCCTCTTCTTCATGTATTTTTGTCTAAAGAGCAGTTAGTAGTTTATGACTTGTGTCTGGGTAAAGTATTGCTTCTAATAAAGATTTTACCATTCACCTAAGTTTCATACTTAAGCAACATAAAAAAAAAGAGCTGTATCTTCTCTACTGAGAAGAAAATCAGAATTAGTATTTGAAAAAACAATAATCCCAAATATTTTTGATTGCTATCAGTAATTATGTTTGTGCAAGAAAATTAAGTGAGCCAGGAGCAGTGGTCTGGGCTTGAGGCTACATGGCACAGCACAGCTCACTATCATCAGATGAAACCACAGGAACAGGATGGCATTACCCAAACTCCCCTTTGTGAAGGTCTTTGACCCAGGCGAGTCCCCAGACCTTTCCCAGCTGCTGTCTGGGAGAGTAATAACTTGAACACACTAAAATCACAGCTAATCTGTACTAACAACACAAAAATATGGACAGTACTTGCACAGTTCTCAAGCTCATGCCCTGCATTTATTGCACAAGCACAGGGTACACACAGCTGAATAACTAACTAGTCAACATCATACTTAAAAATGGAACTTTCTCTTAGGGTTGGCATGCAGACAGAACTGCTTTTCCTTCTTGTTAGCCATTCTGTCAGTGTAATGACCATCTGTCTTCAGCTGTCCTGGCACAGTTGTTGTCGCTGTAACAGTAACAGACCTCTCAGCATTGTGGAAGTATGGAGATTTTTTCAACAGGGGAGACTGAGTTTTGTTACGAAGTACAACCTTCGATTTACATCTCTGCAGCTTTCCAGGGAGGGAGTTCTGTAAATTGTGTCATACAGACACTCCAGATGTTATGTACCCAGAACTGTTCCTTTATCAGCACAGACAGTGGTGATAATATGGTAGTCTCTGCTTTGCAGGCTTGGAGGCAGTGGGAAACTTTCAACCCTGGGAAGCAGCAGAGGCAGAAAACTGTGCTGGTCACACTAACTGCTGTGTCACTCACAAAGCTGCCCTCTCTGTGCTTGTGTTCATTACCTTCCGCCCCAAATGGAGGGCTCCTCCTCATCTAGCTGGATTGCAATGCCAAGCAGTGGTGATGGTCGTTAATGGATGGATGCTCCTTTCTCTGTAGTCATGTAAGGGACAAACTCTGATCAAACTTTATAGTCAGCTAAGACTAGTAAAAGGAAGCAGGTTAAGCATATTAGTCAGATAGATTGTGCCAAGCCACGATGTGCAGCTTTCCTAGTCTTCTAAGCATGACACTGACAAGCTTGGTACCATACTTATCTGAAATACTCAGTATCACTCCAGTACATAATATGTACCCAGTATTTGAAAGAAAAGACCAATTAATCCTCCTGAGGTACAGCTACACTAATAAACAAGCTGTCTTTGGTTCTGAACTATCACTGAACTCTCCTTGTGCACACTATCAAACTCACTTTTTTGCTAAAACAAGGTTGCTGCTGCTCACTTTTGGAGTCTGATAGTTGGCATGGGTGAACTGCATTATGACTATTTTAATGATACCACTGCATATAGTAAAGGTACAGCATATAGGCACAATCTCTGCCACTAATTTACTGACATAGTTGTAACATCTTTCAGCAGATGATCCATTTCACTGTTTTCTGACAACTCATGTTCTACAGTCATATGCAAAAGAGAAGATCTGATCTCACTTCTGCTGCAATAGTAAATACTGGTTTAATGCCATTATTCTTGTGTGACAGTCATAAAAAAAGTAAATGGGACTAAAGGAATAAGGGAGGTGGTGGGATTGAAAAAATGTAAAAGATGGGCTTTTCCTATCAGCTTAAGTGCAAATAGAGTGGTTGCTGGAATTCTGTGCCAAGGTGAGGACATGGCAAAGCAGCATTGTGCTGTGTCTGAGGCGATCCTAGTGGGGGCTGTAACACAATTTGTATAACCATGGGATTCTCTGTAACAGCAACTCTACAAGGTTTGCATGAAGATATTCTGAAAGACCTGCCTCAGCACAATCTTCCTGCCTGTCTTCTGTGCTGGGACATCTGGGATGCATAATAATATCTTTCAAGGCAGCTTCCACTGTCCTGTAAATCTGGGACTTTTAGGGCCCCTTTGCTCCATACTGAGCTTTATGTGGGTTGTCAAGGCCTGGAGCAGGGAATGAAGCAAAGGCATGCATTTTGAATTGTAGTTTATTTTATTTATAAATGTATTTGTATTTTTCTATTAGCATAGTTCAATTTTCATAGGAACAAAAGAAATCCATTAATCTGTTTAATGGGAAAGAAATTTGTTTCTTTTGGCTTCTGGGCATCTGTTCAAAGCTGGCCCCACTGAGTGCCTGGAATCTGTGATTATCTAGGTGATGATGCTGCACTTCCAGCTGGTTCATCTATCTGTACAGGGCTCAGACATTTGTGGGCTGTAAGGTTTCCACCCTCACATTTCAGCATATGTTCAGTCACTTGATGGCTGATTATAGCTGAGCAAATAGTTTATAATGAATAACTTACTCAACTCATTAAACTTGCTTTCTTCTTGTGGCATATCCTCCCGAAGACTGGGGTTTCTTTGAATGTGTTTCTGAATCAGGATGATTTAACCAGTTTGACAGTGTGGGTAGATTCAGAACAGTGCTTTGGATGAATTCACTATTCAAAGACTGTTGATTAATTAATTGCTTAAATAAATTATGCACTATTGTCTCTGCTCTCTGCCTGTTTAGATGCTTGTGTAAGTCTTCCTTATTAACTTAAGAGAGTCATTCTGGAATCAGTGCCACTGAAGCTTCATCTTCAAGGTATCCTACTTCAGCACAAACACAGCTGTTGGCCTGTTCTTTTAGTTGTTCTTTATAGTCAAGCTTTTGTCAGCACAGGAAAATGTATAAAGGCATTTTCATGCCTTGTTATTTTGGACTTCTATTATTATTATTATTATTATTATTATTATTATTATTATCTTAAGAATATCATAGTAGTTAGTTAGAACATCATAATAGTTAATATCAAACTATTCTAGAAACATTTTAAGAAGGAAAGAAGTGTAATAAGAAGACAATATTTCCACAGAACTTCAGTAATCCAGTGTAATCTTAATAAAACAGGAGTATTTAACAGCTCCATCTGCTGAGTACATTAACTCAAACAGCAGGAAGAAAATCCTCAAATTTCTTTCTGAGAGGCAAGGGTTCTTCAGATTAATAAATTTTTTTTGAAAACAGTAGGCATTGTGCCAACAATATTACATTGGAATCTAGTGATGATTAAATTATGAAATTGGTCCAGGAGATTTGTGGAAGACAAACAAATTAAATCAATGAGAAGCTGCATCTGCTCTGGTAAGAGAGGACTGCTGTGTGTGGGAGCCAGAACAATGGCTTGAGTTCTGCCAGCAAATGCAGAAAAGCTGAAGTGCCTCTATCAGGTAATTATTTTTTCACATGAATAATCAGTCAAAAATGTTGTGACAAGCCAAGAATTGTGTACAAATATATTGATTTTATGGGAAATTATTATCTCTGTAATTTATAGATATGCTTTTCTAAAATTCTTATTGATATTTTATGAAATCACAGTATTATGCCCAATAGAATGTAAGAGTAAAGCAATTGATCCCAGTAAGTAGTGTTTTACTTAAGTAATAGACTATTAAGTGTCCTCTTTGTGATTTTCTTGTAATATAATGAATAATATTGTTGTGTTGTGAAAGGGATTAATTCAGACAAAAGAGAAGCATTGATATGAGGTAGCCTTACAGGTGTTACCTGTAACAGACCTGCTACCAGAATAGTTTGAAAACAGAGAAGGGTTAAGGTAGCTGAGAATGATAGGATTGGAAGAAAGTGACTCTGCTTTGAACGATGGCTGTTTGTAGTATTTAACTAAAATTCTTGAGTAGAGCTGGCTATGCTGGACAGGCCTGTGTCTTTTACTGTGGTCAAGCCTGAAGTGATGGCCATTTAGAGGCATTTTTATTCTAGACCTTTCCTACTGAGATTTGGGGTTGTAATGCACACTGAAACCCTGGAAAACAAATAGAGATATGTGATTATGGGCCTTTTTGGCGCCTATCTGCCAAGGAAAAAAAAAAGCAAAAAGGCTCAGAAAGATTTTTTAATAGAGTTTACAGTTAGGCGGTTTTCTCCCTTTTACAAAATTTCCATTAGCACCTGTAGTCAGATAGAATATAACTGTTTCCCAGTCTCTTTTTATACTATACAATGAAACTGGCATACTGCATGAAGTTCTGTTTAAAACTGTCAGCAAATCATTCTGAGTCTCCAAAGTTAACACTTTCCTGCCTGTGTCCTGTTAGAGTTGCAGCAGGGAGATGACTCAGCTGTCATTTCATTTTTGGGTTTCTGACAAGTGAGGTGTTTGCCAGTTATGTAGTTGTTCATTGGTTGTTTTTTCTTGGCCACTGTCCCCTGTGTACAGATACGAGACACCATGTCTTGGCAATTTCTCTTGGGGTTGCTGGTCAGGCTCCAGCCAAGTGTGGGGTGCTGAACATGGTTCATGTTCCTCCCTGCTCAGACTCCCTGAGGCTGCATCTCTCAAAGAGAATGGGGTTGACCTTTAAAAATATGAGGGAATCAAAAGATTTTCTTGAGTTAATAAATGAATTTGTCTTGTTGAAATGGAAGTAGGACTTAGTTGATCTTCCTAATTCCTTCATTTGGTTGAAGGTTTAGCAAGCATCATGGCAAGTTTCTGTCCTTTATCACGCATTGTTTCAGGTTTGGCACTGTCGCATGGCAGAAGGTGCAAGTGAACGCACAAGCTTACAAAATCCAGTGTCCCTTTCAGTGCCATAACCTTAACTTTTTATGATCATTTTATCTAAGAAAATAGACTTCTTGCACAAGACAGCATCTTGCAACCTTTCTCTTCAGAGCAAAGTAAATTTGAAGTATTGGAAATAAGCATTAGGATTGTTTAACTTCATGCAGTGCCCCTTGACTTCAGATAAATATGTCCCAAAGACACTAGTTTCAGCATTAAGCTCTGTGCACTCCACCAGCTGGGACTTCAATGCATCCAACCTGCAAGCTGTGTTAAAAATGGAAGTTAAAAATTCCTGTGGAGTTGCTCCATGCTTGTTTTCTTAATTTTTGCAATGTGGTTGTGGCCCCACAGCTCATTTATTCCTCAAAAGCAATGAGGCAGAAGCACATGGGTGCTGACACCAACCCTTCCTTACAGATCTTGGCTTCTCTGTAGGTGAGCAGCTGGTAGAAAATCTTCTTAAACAGACAACATAGGCAAAGTGGTCATTTAACTAAACCAATGAGGTCCCTCATCATCCCAGAAACATGAAATAAGAAAAGAAGAACTGAAGGAGATTTTGTGATTCTTACACTTTTTAGTCTTTGTTTTTATGTTTTAATCACTGTCTTAGTTTGACAATCGCACATTTTAATCACTGTCTTAGTTTGACAATCACACATTTTAATCTGAGATTGAAAAAAGCCCCTCACTGATGCAAAGGAGTAGGCATAGGCTTTTCTTCAGGCTCCCTTCGGAAGGGTTGTAAGGGGTTAAGCTGTTTTTTTTAAGCTGGCTTCTTTTGCTCTGTAATTGCTTGTTAAAACCTTGTTTTTCAGCTAGTGACCTTTGCATCAGTGACATTGCATTTGCAGCATTAACAAGAATTAATAAATAAAACTTCTATTTTTTAGGAGAGGAAAGTTGCCAAAATTCCGATAATTTAGACATCTCATGCATTTTTTTTCATAGAAATTATTAGTAACTTTTCTTCTATGGAATATTCAACAAATTCAAACCTTCTGCTTATAAAAGTGCTCTGATTGGATGTGTATTGAAATCTCATGCATTTGTATCAACATCAAAAATTATTTTTTCCAATTATGGGTATAGGAGTTGCACGCCACAAAGCAATGAAAGAAGGAAGAGTGAAATTACTGCTCTATAACAGAACAAAACAAAGCAAAGAATAACCCCTAATTAATCTTCTAGTGAATGCTCTGTTCGAGTATATAATAGTTTTGTCCTTACACTAAATTATAGAAGTTACTACTGGCTATAAATATGGGGGGGGGGAGGTTTACGTATTCATTCTTAATTCCATTTTTACCACTCAGTAGTTTCACTCATTCAAGCTCTTTGGATCAAGAATAAGCATGGCTTAGACTAAAAAACAAATTACATGTCAGGGTAAAAGTAAGAGCCTCAAAACAAGAGCAGGATGAGCACAGTCCTGGCTGCCCTTAAAGTAGTCACAAATAGGGCTTTGGTGGTGTTGCCATGAATGCAGGTCCTCATCCTATTTGCTGTGTCTCCAAACCTGGCTGAAGTGGCAATGCAGAAACACTGCTCATGGAAAACCAGTCTTTTGGTGACTGAGGCCTATATTTGCTCCTCTAGACCCATCACCCTCTGTCTTCAAATAAGCTGGGCTCTGACCCACAAAACCAAGAATTTGACCATTAAGCATATGTACAAAATCCTCTTTAATATTAAAATGGAGATGCTGAGATAGAGGGTACCTTTGCACAGCAGTACATACTGAAATTGCATTCACTCACACTAGTGAGGCCAGCTGTGTCTGACAGACTCATTCTTCTCACTTTCAGATTCTAAGAGGCTACATTTTATGAAGCTTACCTAAGTTGTGTGTTTAACCTTTATTTTTTAATGAAAGAGCTTATTACGAAATCATCACTAGGCCAAGATGTGAATAAGTTGTGGATATCTACCTGGTTTGTCTCTTACAACATAACCCTGGAACCTTTAGACTTATCAAGCCTGGTATGCACCAGTACATATCCTAAGTCAAGTCTGTTACAGAATTCACAAAAAGTGCCCAGTTTGGAAAAGCAGAACAGAAACCCTTTCCATCTTGTCATCCACTTTCTGTTCATCACATAATGTTTCTTTTTCCTTAAGAAACAGCAAACAGAAGAAAACCCCACCAAACACAAAACTCACAAAAAACCCTTCGAACACAATCAAAATAAAAATCAACAAAATATTAAGTCTTTTGAGGGGTTACTGTAAGTGCCACTATAAGCGAACTTATAGTTCAAGGCAGGAACTTTTAGGCAGGAAAAGTTCTGTTTGTGTGTGGTGCAGCCTTCATGGTGATGGCTTTGTCTCAATTAGGTGTTTATTTAAGAGGAAAACATCTTAAGGTTTTGGTACTGTGGGCAAGTTGTCTATAAAAGCTACAAAAGAATATGACAAACTAATGTCCCAAAAAGGAGATAAAAATGCTTATTTTCTTCTTCTATTTAAAGTGTTCCTGACCCTGAAACATATTTCTCTAAGGCCAATGAAATTGGAAAAATGTAAATGTTGTACAAAAAGAGGATCAGACCCATAAACTGTCCGTGTCTGCTCATATTAGGACATTAATTAATGGATTTCAGTGAAGGACTGGCTGTTGCCCATGTGAAGTATTTGTTTATACTTTTTTGTGAAATCCTGACTATCTGAAAGCTGGACGAGCACTAGAAAATACACTGCCAGCCCTGGACCAAACCCATCCAGATAATTAACATCAAAGCTTGGTATTTGCATCATGCTTGATGACTTCAGGGCTTCTTAAGCAAACCAGTGCTCCAGATATAGAAGCAGCAAGTAAGGGTTTATTTACAAGCCTAAGTACTCATTTAATTAACTTATTTACATCAATTTGGTTTGCCAGTCTGTACCGTGGCAAGGTCTGTTGTAAGGCTCAGTCTTCTGAATTGGATACATGTCAGTCATATTGTATTGATAGCAGTAGTAGAGTGAAAGCTGTGCCCAGATGGACTCTGGGGGCTTGGAAAACGAACTTTTCAAAGGCAGAGGCAGCAGGAAAGTTGATCCTTTTTCCTCATGACTTGGCTCCAGTTTTTCTTCAGAAGGCCTGAATGGATCCAGCAAGCCAGTCTGGATCTTTCCAGAGACCACTATGTGGGGACTCCAGGCAAAAGAGGAAATATTCTGGCCTGTAGATTCCCAGGCCACTGACCATTGACAGAGAGATGCCCAAGTCCCAGTGTAGCGCCTGTGTTGTTGACTCCATCTGTCAGGGAAAATGACAGCTTTAGATGGATAACTGTTGTAAGCCTTTTCTCATATTGCTGCTATGCTGGAAACATTAGAAGCTATCAAATCAGCCATCCTCTGACCTCGCATTGTGTTTATTTGCACAGAGATGTGATGCCTAAATTAATGAACAGATTACTTAAAACATGAAGCAGAATGGAAGGATTGTCAGGAAGGAGCACCATAAGGTTTCAACATGACTTATATGAATCTGGCAAGAAATTGTTTTGCAGCTCTTCATTTAATGGACAGTTAAGGATTTGGAATAAAATGCATAGAGTTTAATGGCATTTTTCCCCTTTGATACAAGTTGGAGAGAAGTGAGATTGTGGCATGGGTAACATTGTGTTAAATAGTTTGGCAGTTACTGGTTACAACTGAGACATTTATGACACCAGCTGTGACATGTGAAATGTTTCCCGTCAGGTATACTTGTGAAGAAAACTGCTTAGAAAGGAATTATCACATTTGTTTTATGTTACTGCAATGATAATGTAAATAATCTAATTTATGATGGAAAAAATGTGTGAGAGATTTCTGTATAGCTATTCTGAAGCCATTTTGGTTTTTTCAGATTTAATTGTGGGTGCATTTGGAGCTGGAAAAGCAGTTGTTTACAGGTATGTGGTAAATACAATGGATTTGATATTTTACAGCTTTGGTGGGAGATCTTAAAATTTTTAAAATGTCATATTCCTGTTTCCCTGTTGCAGTGTGTGAAAGGTGGTCATTAGAGATGATAAATTAAACATGCTATGAGAAACAAATTTTTTTTTCCTGTGCTCAAAACCTGTGATTTTCAATGAAAATTCTCATGCTTGGTCTTAGCTCAAGCAACTTCTGGAATGTTTGACTCTTTAGTTAATTTTAAATAAGAAATTCAAAAGGTGTAGCATTGAAAATTAGTTTATTTCCTGGGGAAATGGTGCTAGTAAGAAATTTTAAAGTGACCAGTCTTCAGAGATTGTATCTGTTAAGACATGAACCATTTATTGAAAGTAAAGACTGCTACTTTTAGCCTGAATTTAAAAAAATGCACAAGATCCCATTTTACACAACAAAAAGTTGTTGCTGACTATGGACTATCACCCAATGCACGTTTTGATTAGATATAAAATTTAAAGCTACCAAATACATAAACTTTTACATAAAATCTGCTAATGCTGTCCTAGTCCAGCCATGCTGACAGCTCATTTCCTTCAAGTATTCACCATCCATTGCTACAACAATGTAGTCATATTTCTGATTCCTGTCTGGCTTCTTGTTGTCTGTATTCTCAACAGCACCTGACTGAGAAAAGGCATGTTCTACTTCCCAACTGAATGCTTGTGACAGCATAAGAATTTTGTAAAACAGGAATGTTCTCTCATCTTGTCTAATGCTATAGGTGCAGTGAGAAGTCCTGATTTTCCTTTTATGCTATGGAAGAATCATACAAATACTTTGCAATGCCATGAGTGCCTGCACAGGATGAAGCATTGAAGAATTAGATCCACTGTGTGTTTTCAGTAGCAATAAAATATGTTCTGTGTAGTTTAAGAAGGTGAATAGCAGGAGGCTGTTTCCAGGCCAGAATGTATGAAATACACAACTTGCCATACTGTTGTGAAATAGAATTTTATTACTGAAATTTTCTAGGCAAAAAAAGGTTTTCCCTGTTGCATGAAAGTGAAGAGAGTAATTTTATTTTTTAATGTTTTGCTGAAGTAATATAAAGAAGTAATCATAAAAGCTCAGATGTGGATTAAAATATCAGGAAATATAGAAAACTGTGATTATGTAAGCTACTCTAAGTAGTATTGCTGTCTTAAAAAAACAGAATCTGGGCACATACTTGTTATTATTTGTCTTCCAAACTACTTGCAGTTACAGATTATCTCATCACTTAATAACAGCTTCAGAGGGATGGTTTCCATCACCAAAACTCTATATTCATGTACTCAGCACAATTTACTGGTGATTATTCCTGGTTTACAAAGTCAGTTGCCTCAAGAAATGCCAGACAGACTTTACTTCATTATTGGCCCAAGATAGTCTATACCAACATCTACTTTAACAAAATCATGATTATTTTTTAAGAGTCTTAAAACACACATGGTAAGTCTGAATGTATCATTATTAATAGAGACAGTACAAAAGAAATCTGCAAGATGGCCAGAGGACTGCTGTAAAACCCAAAAAGGCAAACTCTGCTCCTTTTGAGAAAACTCAATGTGGTGAAATGTGTCTGATGTGCCTCAGACCTGGGACACATATATTGCTTAACCATAGGATACTGTTTCCATGATGTGTTAACATGTGATTTTTTTGTGACTCTCAGTAGGATTCTGATGGGGGGAAAAAAAGGTTCTTTTGGCTATGAGCAGCATTATATAACTGTGTTCTCCCAAGTAACCCTGCATCTCTGCCATCTTCACAGCTAACACTGTTCAGTGTTTTCTCTGCTGCAACTTAGGTACTAATGTGCTGCTTCTGAACATGGTGAACCTTATTTCTGTTCCCCAGAGCCAGACCTGTTGTGACAGTGAATGCTCATCTTATTCTGAACCCCATGATTGTGAATCCAGACAATAAAACCTGTCAGCTCCCTGGCTCTCAGCTTTTGGTGGCCTGGTAAGTCCATGATTACTCAAAAAATATCCTGATCCTCTTTCTCAAATAGTTTCCATTTCCTTAAATTTGTTGCAACTCCTTGTTGAACATGTTCAAAGTTTAAAACATTGAAACTTGCTCTGAGTACAACAAAACCCCCGCTACATATAAATCTTTTTGGTATTTTCCAGTACCTAGCAGATTGTCTAACTAATTGTGGTAGCTAAAAGTTGAGTCCTTTGATACACTGAGTCTCCTTCTGCACAGGAGGATGCTCGGTGTCTCCTGGGCAAGCTGCAAAGTTATATGCAATGTTTAGATGAATGAAACATGAAACAGCTAAAACACATAAACAATCGTCTGTTTGTTGACAAAATGTAACAGTGAAAGTGATGCAGAGCTGGTGGACCCACCATTTTCTGTTGGAGAGAGACAGATCTTAGTCCTTTATGGAAGAGAGAAGGTATGTGGCTGCCCATCCTGAGAGAAGTTCACAGGATGTTGCTTCTGGCTGTCTTCGGTCAGAGGAAAGATTTTTTTAGCACATCACACAGGACAGTGTTTCAACCATCCTTAAAAGAGAAACCCTTAACCACAGTAGCATTTAACTTTGAACAGAAAAAAAAAAACCAACATGAAAACCTTGGAGCTAATTAAAACAATTTGAGATCAGTTACAAGTACAAAATGCTTGCAGGACATTTGGAGGCCATTTAATAGCATGTAACACCACATAAAGGCACATTTACTGCGCTAGAAGAAAGTCACTTTAAAAGGACCCCAGGAACAGTTGACAAAAGAGGCTATTACGAATACATAAAATACTGTTTAAAAGTGGAAATCATAAAAAATGAGGAAACTAAAATCAAAACAGAGCATAAACACGTGCAACTTGAATATGAAATGGTAGTGAGTCTTGCCAGAGAGACTGTGAGGAGCAGATTTCTAAGATGTAAAAACATTAGAAACAGGAAGCCTGCCAGGACGCGGGCTGGACAAAAACAATATTAAGGTGTAAAGGAGGACTCCAGAAGATAACATGAATGCAGAAATTTTTCACTGCTTTTAAACTGAAGATGATCAGAAGATTTCCTCACATTGGACACATTCTTTACAGGAGATGAGTCCTAAGAATCATCTCAAATGTAAGATTCAGCTAAAGAATCTTAAGAGTTAATTGATAAATATGAACTGTAAAGCATAATCATGAGAAGCAGTTCATTTAGGAGCCATGAAGGCCCTTAAAGGAACTAAACTCTGATATACCTAAATCGATAAATATGTGGGCTTCCAAAGCATCTGGGATGGGGTTGTCAAGAGATTTTCACTCTTGCTCTATTCTTTTACACTTTGTGGGACTTCTCATATTTTTTATCATGTTCCTCATTTCTACATCCAGTGTAGAAAATTGCCCATCTACAGGGCAGTGTAGAAGGCACTTGGTGGAACTATGCAATCCCAGAACTTTACAAAGCTTTGGCCTTTCTGGAATTTTTTTATTCAATTATCTTTCCTTTTAACATTTGATGTAAAAAAAAAAATTGAAATACAGACATTTGGCTGAAGCATGTTCATTGATCCAAATTATGTTGTTTCACAACTCCAGATTTTAAGACTTTAAAAAAATGCTTAATGTCATAATAGAAAATATTTTGTAACTGTATCAGATAACAAACAGGTATTGAAAGAAAAAAGGTGGGTTTTTTGCCCAAGAGAAAAAAAATCTCTCTTAAAAAATATTCTTGCTCTGAGATATTATTTAGAAAAGGAAGGAAGAAATGCATACTTCTTTAACGTATTTTTTTTTGTTTCTTTTCATTTCACTGCTACAACAAGCCAGAAGAATTTTGGTTCATATCTACAAGAGCTTTAATAGGAGTATAATTTAATTTCTGTCTGCTTTATTCTAAAATACTGTTCCCTGAAGATTAAGTTCATGTTATGAGATGACTGAGGAGCAGCTGCTATTTTCCACGCTGTATTTTTTTTCCTTAGTTGATATAAGCTTGTATTGTACATATGAAAACAATTAGTAGGGAAACTCCAACAGGCAAAGAGTTCCTCAGTCTCATGGGACAGATTTCTGTATCTCTTAGCCAGCTGTGCAACTTGTACAAAACTCTACTGACTGACACTGCAAAATTAGAATGAAAGGAAACCTCCTGCAGAATAAGCTTCAGGAAGTGTGTGCGCATGAATAATGTGGATTATTGTACATTTCCAAGTATTAGGAAAATATTATTTCTGCCATGATATAAATTGCAAAGCTGAAGTAGCAGAGGAAACATGCACAAAAGGTGATTTTTATGCACAGCTCAAGGAAAATTGTCCTGAACTTCTATAAACATATAATGCATTCCTTGCTGCAAGAGGTGCAAGTTGATATCTGTAAAAAGAGGTGCAAGTTGATATCTTGTGGTAAAAAAAAGAGGTAAATAAATTAAAGATTTTCATTTTTCAAAACCTCTTTCCACATCATGTGATTTATTTTGTTCAGATTGGGTTCTAGCTGTCAGGAGGTCTAATTTATCTATGCATTGGTATTTTTATTACCATTTGAGGTCTGATTGTCCACTAGCTACCTCATGTATTTGTTCTTAAATTGCATCTACAAAAGTCTTTTACTCACCTCTCACTATTTTAAGGTGAATACTGTTAATTCCATTTTGTAGAGGAACAATAAGTCAGAGAAGTTACCTGACTTACCAGAAGTTGCATCCAATCATGATAAAAAATCAATTTGTAGAATATATTGTAGAATATATTTTATATATGTATTTTTATATTTGTAGACTGTACTTTTTAAAGTGCTTTTCAGATTTGGATGTCTGATTTGAAATGTACCTTGTAGGCTGTCCACCTTCTCTAAACCCAGTAAAACTGGAAGCAGAGTGCTTAAAATTTCTGATTTTCAAGCTCCTACTATCAAAAAATACTTTGAAAAAAAAAAAGTAGTTCCTTTATCTCCAAATTTCTTACTATTAAAAGAGTAAGAAAATATTCATGATCTTGTGCCAGCTAGATTCAGTAAATGAGAGCTTTCTACATACACTTTAAAAAAAGCTGAATACAAAATTCCTATCAAAGATATAAAGCCCCAAAATAATATTTCGACAGTTCATAGCTGCATAGGTTAGACTATGTTTCTACTTCTGCTTCTTTCAACTGCTGCTATTTTCTTTTCTAATTGACCTAATTTGAAAGAGGATGCTCTTGGTGCCCCATGGATATGGACCTAGGGACTGTTGTTGAGATGAATTTGTGTGAGATTATCCAAAGACTGTTGACCAGCCTGACTCCATGGGTGAGACAGCAAAGCCGTATGGCCAAGGGTCAGAAGATGGATACCTCACTCCTCAGGGGCTGGTCAAAGGGGGTAGACAGGTGGTGTCAGTTGCTACCAACACAGCTGAGTTGCTGTATGGGAGACCTCTGTGCCAGGTTTTAGCCTCAGTAGCCCTAGAGACATCCAAAGGGCAATCACTTGTTTTATGTAGCAGCCCTAGTGCTACGGCAGCCTGGCCATGGGATGTAGCTTAGCCATGGGATGCCTTCAGCATTAAAACTCTGTGTTGGTCACTGGATTAGACTTTGCCATAATAAAATCTAAAAGCAGGGCAAGTGCTAGAGTATCATGATAGAATTGTAGTGACTTGTTTTTACATATTGTACTTCAAAAAGGAAACTTTTTAAAGGTCGTTCATCAGTAGACAATAACAGCTTCTTCTCTTCTCCTGTGAAGGTTTGTGACCTTGCAGGTTAGGTATCAGCCTCACACAGAATGGAAGCCCATAATATTAAAGCTTACACTGCCTTTCTGCTAAGGCATTATCCATTCTTTCTCTCCATCTGCAAACCTGGGTGCTAAAGAAATCATTAGCAATGACAAATGACATCTGGTAGGATCTGCTAATGCCTTGCTTTTCACCTCCTGAAGTAAGTTTTCTTTTTTTTTTCAGCTGCTAGAGTAGCCAGACCAAAATAATGCCAGTGGACACACTGGTATCCTGAGCATTTTAATTTGCTGGAAAACAGCTTGAGCATTGACAACATGCTCTAAGATTTTTCTGATTTGACCATGATCAACCAGAAAGGATTTCTGCAGACAGCCTCTTACAAAGGTAGTTTGCTGAACTTCAGCATAAAGAATGCAGCTTTGGCAACAGTGTCAGAAGGGTCATCTCCATGGTCTCTCTCAAGAACCACTGGGACCAGAGAATCTTCACCATACCTTTGCCAGGAAGTATTCAGAGAATGTCTTCTGTGATTATAAGTGAAGCCTAGGAGACTTCCTGACTTAAACAAGGAGTATCATAGGTAGCTAGATAAAATCTCAGTTAACATATTTTTAAGCAAATGAAAATAAAAATTAAAAGATATGACTTGGGAACTGCTGATTCCCAGGTCAATCCATTTTCTGCTAATAATGAATTATTTCTACTTTTTTTATATGCAGCTTTACTGTAAGAATCTGCGCAGATTTTGAAGGTCAAAGTATTTCAGATGAGATAGGTAAGAAATGTTTTCTATTCCTATCATTTACCCTGTCCTGCTCCATTTCAGATGTACTTTTTTCCTACTCTTGGAAAGACAATAGGAGTGAGATCCTCCTAAGGCAAGAAAATGCAGTTTTAAAAAAAGTATTTCTCTGTGTGTATATGTATGTATGTAAGCGCAAACCTTTTATTACTCACTTAAAGGGTTTTTGTTTCAGTTTAAGTCATTTTCTAAATAAAACCAAGAATGTACCTTGTTGGAGAATGTTCTGTTTTGGAAAAATAATAAATTAAAGGGACAGAAGTCCTGTACACACATGATCTGTCAATGAAACAAGAAAGGTTAGATTACACATCTTGAATAATTTGGATCAAAAACTAGTGGGCTCTTAAATAGATGGGCACTTAAAGCATGGATTAGTTTTTCTTGGAAGACTTGCTTAGGTTAATTAATTATAATACAGAATGAATTATTTACTATTTTCTTTCTGTTAAATCAATAACTAATTTATTTATTTGTATCATTTAGTGCTGAAAAGTGAATTGCAATTAGATTCATTGAAACAGAAAGGAGCTGTTAAGAGGACCCTCTTCTTTGATTACCATCAGTCACATCACTACTTCTCCATTGTGATAGAAAGACAGAAACAACTCCGTTGCCAGGACTTCCTTGTTTATCTCAGAGTAAGTTGTTTAAAATATTTTGGACTTTCATCATTGTTTGACTAGTACCAGGGATTTAAAGATAATAATAAAAAGGAGTCACTGGAAGTGGAAAAGTAATTTCCAAAATTACAGAAATGGGATACAAGATAGACCTCATCTGTATGTTCAGTATGTCCAGAGCATACTGCTACCTTGAAAAAATTCCCTATGTAAATCTTTGGCTAATCTTTTGTCATTATAAGTAGAAAAGAAAGACTGATTTTGAAGAGTGTAGAATTTCTCTGTGTAAAAATATATTCATTTCACACTCTTCTGGAAATTCTGATCAAATACTGCATCTTCTGGTACAAAAATGCAAGATTGCTTTCCTCTTTAGGTATCCCTTTATTTTTTTAGTATTCACTGTGCAGTAATAAATTAAGCATGTTAAATATCATGCCAATTTAGGTTCAAAATATTTTAAAGGAGTCTAACTAGAAATTTTGGCCTAAAATTCATATATTTTTGAAATATTTTAAAGATATTTTAAAATGTTTTTAGAAAAACTTAACTGTGGAATTGAAGTTGTAAAGGAGAAACGGTCAATACTTCCTCACTTGCAGGTGGGGTTACCTCATGCAACTGAAGTAGATTATTGCAAGTCTGATCCAAGAAATGCAGTGGGAGGTGAAAAGGCAAAGTTTCAAGCACTATGTAAGGACATATCTAGACAATAAAGGTGGTTGAATTTTACCATTGCTAATTCTTATAAATTCTTGGTTATGGTACAAACCAGCAATATTACCTCCACAAATCCACACATGCCCTACCTCCATTTCAAAAGGAAGGGGGGCAGTAGCTGATAGGAGTTGGTTCTGTGTGTCTCTCTTAAACAGCTTCATTTTAGGCTAATGCTTTGAAAAATTTCTGAGTCTACTCAGCTCAGCCACCTTCTTCCCGATGTGGGGCTGTGGAGGCAATGTGTTCTGGGCATTCCAATTACTGGTGAGTCGCTTTGCTTTCCTAATGACATCACTTGCAGCCAGAATTTGACCAGCATCTGTCAAAGAGCTATGTCTTTACCTTCGTTAAAGACCACATCTTTACCTTCAGAAGTCTGTTGTCTTACCATATCAACTGAAATAATCATAGTAAACCATTGTTTTTTATTATGTCATTGTTACTCACAGGATGAAACGGAATTTAGAGATAAATTATCTCCCATCAATATAAACTTCAATTATAGTTTGGATGAGTCCAGTTTTGAAGATAGTTTGACTGTGAAACCAATACTGAACTATTACCAGAAAAACTCACTAGTAGAACAGGTATGAATTTTGAATACCACATTTTCTGTATGTAAACACGAAAGAATTTACAAATGTTATGTGTGTCATTTTCCTTAAAAGAGAGTATCACAGCCAGAAATTACACAACATGGATTTAATTAATACAAAATGTAGATTGAATATAAATATAGAACCAACATTCCTTTCAAGTATTTCCAAAACTTTCTTGTGCTCATGATTTTGATTGCTTTTTAGAATATGTAAGCCAACTTAGTGTGGGAAAGGGCCTGAAGATTATATTGTTCTGCTAAGAACATAGTTGATCATCTAAATAGTCTCCAACCTCTGACTACCATGTGAAAAGGAACTTACAGACAGGAGAAAAAGATTTAATTCACTAAGGCAGTGCTACTGGTATTTAAGAGACTTAGGTTAGCAATATTTAATGAAGTGATTTGGACTTTGAGGCATGTACTAACTGTATTATAATTTTTTATTTTGTGGTGATACAGGCATACATTCTGGTTGACTGTGGGGAGGACAACTTATGTATTCCTGACTTGCAACTTTCTGCAGTACCGTAAGTTAAATAAAATACATTATGATGTATATAAAAAGTCCAGACACTGCTAGCTGTTGCAACAGAATAAAGTGTATTTTTACAACACAGTTCTGTTGTTTACTGTAGCTAATCACTCTTACCTGATTTCCAGATTTTAATTTGTGCTTCCATTTCAGCTATAAAACCAAGAAATGGAGAAATATACACTTTCAAACCACATTCATGACATTTAATGGTTATCATAGAAAATGTACCTCGCAGGTGTTTATTGAGAGTAGTTCTAGCTCTCTGAAAACCAAGAGATTATGCAAATTGTTGTTCATAGGAGGTTTCAAGTTTTTTTATTTTAGAGTGCTAGTGACTTTGAACTTCTCAAAATAAAATTTTCAAAACACGCAACAGTTTCTCCTATGGAGGAAGAAATATGCCAAGCAGGACAAGTGGGGAATGTCTGAGAGTTACCTGACTGATCAGAATCAGTCTGTAGCTGTGAAACAAAAGGGCACAGTGCCATTGCAGGTCTCAGGAGAATTTCTGTCATTGTTTGTATTGCAATGGACAGGAGGAGAAAACTACTACCTTTGTGTCCTCCAGAAAACAATGCTGATGAGATCCCTGTGGCAAGTGGTTCCTCCACTAAATACTTCTGGCTGTTTAGAAAGTAGTCGGGCTTTGAAATTTTATACCAATTACTTTCAAGTTTTGTGGTAGTCCATTTTGGCCACGGTGGTATTTTCTCTTGACCTCTTTTCTACCCAGGTGCTGGTATACTTTTTCATGGGTTCACTTTCATAGAAAATATTTTATTTTGTGTTCACAGAGTATTTTCCATTACTTTCTCAGATGCTCTGAGATCAAAATGTCCTTTTGCTCTATTCATAAAGAAATCCTAATTGTGCATGTTTTAACTCCTGACAAGTACTATATTCTATACAGGGATACAGATCAGTTAATAATTGGAGAAGAAAACTGTGTCATGATCATAATAAATCCAAGGAATGATGGTGAAGGAGCCTATGAAGCTGAGCTACATATAAAGATTCCACCTGAAGCAGATTACACTGGGGTTGAACGCAACAACAAGGTAAAGTAAAATCAAAACGTTAGCGATAACGAAGCAGACAACTGAGAGCAAGGATAACCTACATAGGCTGTACCAGCTGAAAGCAGCATATCAAGAGGTTCCTTTCCGGAAGGGAGATTTCATCAACTCTCACCTATGCTTGCTTGCACAGCCCAGGGTAAAGATAAGCCATGCCTCCAAAAGGTGGGAAGGACAGGACCACTCTGTTCAGACCCAGCAGCGATTCAGCTCCTTCCCATTAACTTATTTATAATACTACACAAAGACTGTCGCATTTGCTCTAGGAGTAGAGGTATTCACATCATTCAGATTTTGAACCAATAAACAATACCAGTAGCAGAGTGTAATACTGCCAAATTCCATTAATGCTTCCAGCCTAGGATCCCATGGTACCAACTCTCAGTCAGAGTTAATGAGCCCTGCGAATCCCCAGACACTTGGGCACTGCTGTCTCCTCTCACAGCACACCAGTGTTTTACCATTATTAAGTGTCCCAGTCTCCAGTATCCTGAATAGTTGGACATTAACTGCAGTATAAACTTGAAAAAGTTGCTTTCCCTTGTTGTCAATTCTTTTATGTTATGAATGGACCAAAAATGCAATTAAAATGTAAAATGTGCCAGTGTTCACAGAAGGACTAATGTTGACTGAAGTCCTGCTGAGCTGTACTGAACATGCAGTGTTTCTCCTTTTTGGGTCTGTTTGTTTTTTTAAGAGCAAAGATGAAACACTAGCCGACAAACAAGCAGAGTGTTCATGTATTCTCTGTTGGACAGCAAGTCTGAATTGCCTCATCTGCACATATATCTCCCAAGCTGTTGCAACATGAGCCTGCTTTTTTCTGTTAGTGCCTGGAATGTTCAGAAGGGCCTCAAGGGTGAGAGTGGGAGAAAGCAAGTTAATTTCCTTTCTGAAGGCAAATGTTTTTAAGGAAGTTGAAAGTGACTTACAAGGTATTTCCTTGTTCTCCTTCTGTCAGTGACTTTATTAATGGGCTTTTAACCTAGTTTGAAAAAAATTACAAGGAGTAATACTATCATCAAAGATGATAGAAATTCTGTGCAACCTCACATCTCAGAAGCATATCTTAGAGACACCAACCTTTTCCTACTGCCTGTTCCTTTTGTTCTCTTAGCAAAGCCTCTGGTTTCTTGGATTGTAATCTACAAAAAATACTAAACTTTAATATACTACAAATGGTTACCTTTTTCCTTAGTTCCTCTTTAGAAATCTTTTGCTGTTCTCTTGGACCTTACCAAGGTGTCAGAGGAGGCACTAATTCCAAAACACAAGCACATACCTATTATTTGAAGGACCTGGGGGTGGGAGAAGCAAGAGGCTGGACATGAGTTGGCAATGTGCACTCAGCCCAGAAAGCCGAACGTGTCCTGGGCTGCATCAGGCCTTTCAGTACCTGAAGGGAGCCTAAAAGAAAGACAGAGAGAGACTTCTTACACTAACATGTTGTGACAGGACAAAGGAGAATAAATTCAAACTGAAAGGAAGTAGTTTTAGATTAGATATTAAGAAAATGTATTGGCTGTGAGGCACTGGAACAGGTTGTCCAGAGAAGCTATAGATGTCCCATCCCTTGAAATGTTTAAGGCCTGGTTGGATGGAGCAGCCTGGTCTAGTGGAAGGTGACCTGTCCACAATGTGGGGGGTGGAACTAGATGATCTTTAAGATCCCTTCCAATCCAAAACGTTTTATGGTTTGGACTGGAGTGAAATCATTCTGAACTTTTTATGATTTTAGGAAAAATTTAATTGTATAGTGCCAAAACAATAGACTGTTGGAGAAAGGGACGAAAGAATACGTGGGAGATCCTGGTGCTTTGGAAGAATAAAGAGAAGGTAGAATGTGTTGGGAAGGAGTTTTAAAGTTAGAATACTTTTTCTTTTGAAGACAAAATTTTAAATACCCAGGAAACACAATACAACTATTTCATTCTTTTCAAATTTCGGGGAAGATAAAATGCTTTTCTGACAAATCCAATTCTGAATCCTTGTAGATTTATAAAAAACTGCCTTCCTTTTGTCCACATTTACTTAGCTCACTCCCACACATAATTTATTTCATATTCTTTGCTTTTCATACTTATTCCATTCAAAAATGTGTTCATGTTCTTTTTGAGAAGGATAAAAGCATTAGTCCTACTTTCTACATTATTTTTAGTTTCTTTCTTTCTGCATTTCAAGGACCATTTTCACAAGGATTACAAATGGCACTGAAAGTAAGTTTCTTCTTTCTATTGTTTTTAAATGGTAGATGTGTATTTCTTGAAACTGTTTTTTACAATATTGTGGATCCATTTCGTAAACTAAAATATTAACTTCTAAGTGCATTTAGAAAAAAAATGCTACTTCAAATTTATTCTAAAATTTTCTAAATGTAAATCCTTCTGTTACCAGGATGACCAGATTCTTAGGGGTCATAGTATAAATGAGTATAAGTGAGTATAAATAACAGGAACTCAATTCATTCAACTTACAGGGCTTTGAGAAAATACAGCAGTTTGAACTGACAAGATAACAGAAGAAATTATCACACTGAATGCAGTGAACACTGAGGTATATGGAAAAAAAGGTCTCTCGGACTAGAGATGAAAATTACAGGTTTCGTGTCAGTTGCAGGAGAGTCGGGATTTCATTTCTTATTTTTGTGTTTGTGTTGTATCCTGACAATGGGACACCTGTGACTGCTCCTGAAATATACCTAATTTAATGCAGACCAATTTCAGCAGGCAGGTAGATTCATGGTACAGCCTATTGCAATCATTTTCTTAAAGCTCTGCCTCTAGGATTGCATGGCCTCTTGGTTGCATCCGTGTTTACAGTCCTCTGTGTAGCTGGTTTTCTCCAAACTCCAGAATTCCCAGTATTAAGGCTGGAATAAGGGATAAGATTCTCCTCAGAGCCAACAAAACAGGTGGACTGAGACCAGGATAAATGAAATGTAATCAGCTGAATAAATCATTTGATACATTTCTGATGGAACTGAAATATCTGTAGAATCAAATAATTCAATTACACTGTCATAATTTCAAAGTGACTGTATTCATAGAGGATATTTGTCTATTGTGGGGCTATTCTGGATTTAGTCTATCTGATAAAGAAACACACATTAAGTGCTTAATAGAGAAACACCTTAAGTGCCTCCTGTCCAGCCCTGCTTTTTAAAATTTATTTAATGATAACAATGTATTGTGTTATTCTGTATAATTTGAATTACACTTAGAAGTTGATGAAGTCAAAAACTTAACTGAAAATTCACTTGCCTCCCTTCAGCTTTATGCAATATAGTGTTTGACCTGCCTCAGCTGGCATTATCTTCTTACCTCAGACCTGATTCTGTAGAATATTGCACACAGACTGTGCAACTGCATAAAAGATGAACATCATTTTGCACAAATGTGATCATATGCAAGTGGAGAGGCAAGTGAATATGTGTCATCTTGAAGTTTGAGGTCAGGGACATGATTTTGGAGCTTCATTGATTCCTGCAGATGCTGACGCTTACTTCAGTCAAAAGCTGAGGATTGAAATAGAATGACTTTAAATGAAATCAAGTTGTTTTTATCAGTTGTGTTGTGGAAAAACTTAGGAGCTCCAGAAACCAGGTAAATGAGAAAATTACCACAGCTTCACTAGTTCCTGGAAACCCATTGTCTTGCAATAACTGTTCATATGCAGTAGGTCTGAATTTACTGAAATTAGCTGCAATGAAGAAAGTATAACCACATTGTATTACCTCATATTTCCAGCAGTAGATCCAGAGACAATATATACTGCTATATGGCACATTCTTACAGTACAACAGTCACTTGCATGACTGTGTGTTTGAACCCCATACACTGCCTGAATACTGTGCACTAATCCTTTGCTCCATGATAGAGCTGCCTGGATTGAACAGCTCAATCCTGCCTTAGTAGCAAAGGCTGGGACCCAAATTCTTATGGAATAATTAGTAAATGAGGCAAATACAAAGCATTAACAGATATTTGTTACACACCAAAAACATTACGTATTTTGGCAGAACTGCCTCTGCGCAGGCTGGAAACTGTGGAGTGGTGAAGATCACATCCAGACAGATATTGCAGTGGATAAGCTCTGAGCCATTTCCCCCATGCCTTTCTGAAAAAAACATGGCACTCTTAAAATAAGAAAAAGACCTGGAACATCCTTGTCTTATATGGAAATTCTTAGACTAGGTACCTTGTGGCTGGCTACATGAGGCATGATTTGAGCTTGGTCAAGGCAAAGACTACTCTTCATACATCAACTAGATATATACATACACATCAACTAGAAGATGGTACCTAATCCATCCCCTTTTCCTCAGAAAATAAAATTGGAAGGTGATGGCAAAGGAAATAGGAAGTTTTTACTTGCCAGCCAGTTGTGTTTAACTGTTGTCCCATCAATTAGTAATTTATCACTCCAACCACAAGAAACAGTTTCAAGTTTGTAGACTGCCTGGATTACTTAAAGAATCCAATCACTTTCTAGTTAAAATGCACCCTGGGAGCACATGTGTTAATTGTAGGGGTTTTACTTCGGCTCAAGATGGCCAAAAAACCATGTGTTGCTACAGAAATGTGAATTGCTACCAATGTCAGGTAGAAAGGCTTTGTGGCAAACCCTTCCATCTGACTGAGTTACATGTGAAGGCACTGATACTGGCAATAGTAGATGTACAAGTCTCAACTCTTACTAGCTTCGTATTAATTCCTATTAATAGGTTTTAATTTTCCTGTTTTGTACTTAACCACCTCAAAAAGGGGATCCGTGCAAAAACAAAGGCAGTAAATCTCATTATGGAAGGAATTCTACCACAGTTGACCCTTCGTCACATCTTCGTACTGCACAAATTAGCTTTTGTGATGCTGGTCAGATACATTCTGCATCATTAATAATTTTTAGTCTAGGAACACAGCCTCCAGATTGCAGAAAAACTGCTTGAAAAATTTCTCTATTTTCTCAGCCTTTGAGGGACAAAAAAAAAAGTGTGATGAGGGCTGATTTACTTTGTGCTGGTCTATGATACAGCATCTTTAAAAGAAACTGCCAAATATCTAATATAATTGAGTATTTATTTCTAACTTTTAGACTTCAGTTTCAACAAAAGCAAAAGTATAAACCTACACATCAAGATCAAATTGACAATTTTCCAGACAATTTTATTCCAACTGTGTTAACATCCTCTTTTCTCCCATGTGTTGCTTCCCACCTCTAATTAACCAGCTGGAAAGAGTGTAAAAATGCTTCCCTCCCAACCCTAGAGAGGCTTGGGAAGGCTATTAGTGCACTGGACATGCTGGGTGACAAACTTTGTTTCCTCCTAGCAAACTGTAAAAATGTCAGTGTACAATGAGGTGTGTGCTGAGGGCATGCTTCACATGGGCTCTGTTTAGTACATGCCCTGTCTTTTCTTTTAATCTCAGGAGGTTATGAGGACAGCATGTCCATGCTGGCTTTTACAGATAGGGCAAATTTGTACAGAGATTTCCCAGGTTTGTTTTTTTTTTTATATAGAGCATGAACTTGTTCACACTGCTTCATCTGTGAGAATCACAGATGAGCAGAAAGGTAATGCAACTTGCTGCATCCTGCTTTTACAAAGCTGGTTTATTTCTGCATATACATAGAAATGCCTTCATTTACTGAAGATGTCAGAGAGAAAAACAGAAAAAAAATCCCCTCACGTTTTATTGAAGGCCCCTCACATTTTATTGCTTTTCTTTATTCTGTGTCTCCTTGCTTGCACTATTTATAGTCGTTCCTGCTTTCGTAGAATTTGTTTTGTTTACAGATCATATTACTAATGATAAAGATTGCTATAAACAACAAAAACCTTTATATCTGATAATGTGAAAGTCTGCCTCCTTTGTTGCTAATTTATAAACACACATAACAGTTTATGTTTTTACAGAAGTATTTAACATTCTAAGTATATTACCAGAGACTGGAAAACAAAGGTCTAGAATTGATCCATAGTCAAGTTTTGCCAATGTCAGAAATTCGTTATAGAGACTTCTTGTGATGGATAACGCTGTAATTACTGTGAGACCTGTTCTTCTCATTTCCCACTTCTCACTTGCCTACTCTTTGTTTCTCTGTTGAGTCATTATGGCTATAGGAATGATTCACAACAACAAAGCAGTATGGTAAAACTAGATATAAAGTGATCTCATCATGATCCTTAAGGTACTGGGAAACTATCCTGTTTGTTTTTCCCTGGCATCAGTTTTCCTCCGTTGTCTGACAATAACCAACTAAATGTTTTGATAGTGCACTAAGCAGGTGTCCAAAATCAAAAGAAAGGTCACTGTCAAAAAGGCATCACTTTCCCAACTGGATACATTTCACTGTGATCTCTGACCTCTATATTGGTGTCCTTTTGTTGCAGGCGCTGCGTGTGTTGAGCTGTGATTACAAGATGGAAAATGAAACTAGAATGGTGGTTTGTGATCTTGGGAACCCCATGGTGGCTGGCGCAAATGTAAGGGAAAACCAGATGCATTTACTGATTTTTATCTAATTGAATTTTAAAGGGGAACAAATGGAAATTTATTCAATTACCAGAATGTGTCCCAATAAGCAGCACATAAACCAAATTATTTACCTAGACAAAAAATTGTTGGTGTAATAAGAGGCAGAGCTGTGCTTCAGAAAAATTAACAATTTGTTTTTCTAAAAGATTAATTGTGCTAGAACTTGGGGTTTATGTCACTCAAAGAAAGTGAGAGTTACTCAATTTATCACTATCTTTTCATTAGAAGTTGCACTAGTATAATGAGAATTTCAATCTATAATATGATCAATTTATTTTTCCCTTTTAGTATTCTCTCTACTTAAAATATATAGATATATGTATAGTAAATGACAGCTTCTTCAGCCTGATTCTCATCTTGAATGCATAAGGGTTGTCTTGCCAGTGTATCACAATTTATATCAAGGAAAGTGTGTTTGGAATAAACTTTTGCTTTAAAGTTATTATTTTAATTCTAAAGATTTTCCTAAGACAGCCTCTCATAAATCATACTACACATTAGATGGAATAATAGTAGCCTTGTTTTTGGACAAAATCAGAACTGTATAATAACTGATGATGAACACTAGATATGGATAAAAATAGGTTCGGAGATAAAAATTCCACAATTGTTGTTCTTTGTCCCTATTTCATGACACAACAACCCAGGAAATCCCAGAAGTGTTAAATCCAGGAATGTTCAGCTATGGATGCTCTAGCAGAGGAATTTAGTGTTTCTCATAAATTCATAAGTTCTATGAATATTTAACTAAAAGAAAATAATCCATATAATGGTACCTAGATAAAAAACTGTCCTAATAAAAACAAAGCAGTCAACGGCATAAACATATATCAGGAATAAGTAACAGCTTTTAATTGAAAACTGCTACTGTTTGAATTTCATATTGGACCTATGGCTTTGCAAAGGAACCAAAGCAAATTTCTTTAGTATTTCAAAATACCTACTATGTTAAGGTTTATCCTATGGAAGATCAATATTTCAATCTTCAGCCTCTCTATAGAAGGGGGTTTTCCTGGCCTCTTTTCATCTTGAAGCAGTTCATGTCTTACCCTTGATGGAAAAACCAAACGGGTCATAATGGAGAAATTGGGACTAGAATAAGGTCTTTGGGATAGCCTCAGATCAGCCATAGAACTTTAGAAAGCGAGTCAGAGCGGGTGTCTCTTACAGTCATATGCTTGCATGGTCACAGGCAGTCCCAGAGATTCTTTGGGACTACAGGCAGGTGGAAACCATTGAAAATTGACCTCTAGGTGATGGACGTCCTGGGAAGAGGAATCTTCCTGGTGAGGATCCTTCTCCATTGAACTACTTTGAACTAGAAGTCTGAAGAGATTGCTATAAACATTTTCTGGGAATGACATAGACAAGAAGGCCAAAGGATTTTGTAGGTTTTGTTTTATTCTACTTAATGAAAATCCTAAAAAGTAAAAGTAATTGAAAACATTTCTGAGGAATGGAATTTTTCATGATGGGATGCAGTGATGGGCCAAAGCATGAGACAAATTCCAATTCAAGGCAAATAATTTCTTGTATTGAGAAGACAGCATTTTTACTTCTCTGCTTAGTAGTTTCCTAGTTAGTGTCAAGGCAGAAGCAAATTCTCAAGATGCAGACAGAAGTGGATAAAAATATTGTGGGAGATTGGGGTGCAGTGGAGTGGGGCAGGAGAGCATAAAATCCCTTGGGCTGGAAGAGAAAAGGAAGGCCAAACGCAAGAGACACTAACTTCCATACCAAGAAGGAAGTCTTTGTAGTTTGCATGTTGTCGTAAGCATAAGCAATGGAATGGTCTGAGTGTAGAGGTGTTGGACAACAGACCCTAATACTTGTCCCTTTGAATCCGAAGCCCTGTTTCCACATCATCCTTCACCCAAAATGCTAGCAGTGTGAAGACTTCAGGAATGCCATTTGGTGGCCACTGAAACATTACTACTCTCACCTGTCTCTTTATGAATTTTCACAGCATAACTAATCCTTCTTTTCTTCAGAATCAACTCTAGGACTGCTCTAAGTGCCATTACCAGATACTCTGAAGCAAACTGCTTCATAAAGAGAGAAGTAGCAGAGTACAACAGCAGGGTTCATAATGTATTCAAGGGTTTTCTACTTTATAACAAAATAATCCAGCCCTTTAAAATTGAGGCATAGGAAGGTAGAGCATTACAAATCCAGATGGCAACGTTGTTTGATTAGAATAAGTAAAATCTTAAATCCTAAGTTTATCTTTGAAGCCAGCTCTCCTGGGAGCTCAGTAAAGGTGAAAGGACTTGTGTTTTTTCAGTCCAAACATATTTGTGATGGCAAATGTACTTCCAAAAGCAAAATACCAGCCCTTTGTACAAATTGCATAAATCTCAAAAGTTTGCTCTGATCCATTTCCAGTTTTGCAAAACAATTCTGCTCTGGCAGGAGATCAGTTATTCTCAAAATACTCAGTCAGAAAGGGACTCTTTGTGGAAGTTGTGAGTGGGAAGGAAAGGTTAGGTCAAAATTGAACATTCCTAAAACTCTTTAACTATTGAGTCACCTTAATGACTTGCCAGCACCCTGAAATCCTAGAATTCTTGAGCTCTTGAAGATCAGCTTCTGAGTATGAGGGTTATGTTGAGATTTTGTAATATAGTCCATGGGATATTACTGCAGAAGACTACAGAGTTGTCTGACACTTCACATCTTCAGAATGCATTATGTCATCTGTGCCCTTAAAATTGTTTACTGGCCACAAAAAAAACACTTCACCTTTTCAGTAATATCTCTGAAGTTAAAAAAAAAATAAAAAAATAAAAGTGAAGATAAAAAGAATTGGTAAGGAAAACCTCAATGCCAAATGGCCCAGAATGCAAACTAAGTGTTTGACAACATCACACTGGCAGAGATTGCTCAATGTATTTATGACACTGAAATGGATCAGACTGACAAGCTTCCTAATCTCTGTTCAGTGGCATTAGCAAGAGAAAATTCTAGTAGAAAAATCTGGAAGTTTATAGAAATTAATAGAAATAAGGTTAGAAGACTGCAGGCTTGGAAGATCTTGCCTATTTCTTGGTATGTACCAAACTGATTCTTCAAGAGCGACAGGTTTTATCTTTCTTAGGCACTGTAAGACACTTCAAAAAAGCTACACCTCTGTCTCCCAGCATACTCCTAAATACTGTCAAACATAATATATTAAAACTTATTAGTAATAGCAGAAATGTCATGTATTTCAAAGATACATGATGTTACAAACATGGAAATAAGACAATTTTAATGAAACTAACTTGGAAAATTTTAAGTAAAAGTAAACTATTCTGATAAAATTTATGTCCTACTAAAATAAGGGTGTTGAGTATTTGCTAAGTTATAGGTTCAATGGCGTCAGTGGGTTTTCAGCAAGGGCATGTGGGCATCTTTGCCCCGTTATTAGTAGCAATGTCAAGGGTTACTTGACATTAACAAAGTCATATGACTATAAAAAAGACAACATCTGCAACTTGTTAGAGTTGTACAGTAGTTGCGTGTTTCACTATTAAATAGGGGATTAAGCCTCAGGAGTGTAATAGATCATCAGAACTGCAGTTCATGTTTGCTCTGATGAAAATTTTATCTTTGGTTCATCAAATCTTTTTTCTACTATAAGTGGAAACAAATTTATTTATACTAGTTAGTAAAAACAGTAAGAGAAATGGTGAGTTTAATATCTGGAACTTTTTGTCTAAAAGACTAAAGAAAGTAATTATATTTTTAAAGGTAAATGGAATATCAATAGAGTTGCTAGTATAATCTTCAAAAAGTGAGCTTAAAATTAAAAAGAGTTTACATCTCTATTCCAAGTCATCTATTCAACTTTTGAGTAATTTTATGAGCACCGTCTTTTCCTCTGAAAGATGTTGCTTCAAAAAGGAGAGATCAACTGTAACTATGACATTAATATAATCAGAATACAAAGATTTGAACGCACCATTCCATTTATAACAGTATCGCTTCAGCATGAGTCACCTGAAAGTAGTTGAAACATGTTAGATAAGTTTTGTTCTTGTGAGGGATTGTGTTGCACCACTGCAAATGAAGAAATAGGAGAACTGAACGAAAAAAAGTTGGTGGGAAAAAGGAATTGCTTAAACATATGAAATGACATCCACAGAAGAAAATTCCTCATCTTCAATGATGTTGAATGTAAGTCCCTACATTGATGTGTACTGTCCTGTTGTTAACAAGGTTTCCTTAAATCTTCTAAGGAAATTAAGCCAAGCAGACAACTTTTTTTTTCTTCTCCCCCCCACCCCCCCCTCCCCTGACTCTAGTCAGACATTGGCAGAAATGAGGGAATGATGTCCTCATTTCCTGATGCCTTTTGATGAATTTCTCACAAAGATTGTTTCTCCACGTGGAACTATATCTATGTGTTACCATCCTTTTTAAAAAAATGGCAGTACAATGTGCATGTTATCCTGCAAAAAAATTCTGCCATCAGGCCAGATGGAAGGTAGAGGAGGAGTGAGAAGTTGTAGGAATTGCAAAATTCACGTTTTGAAAATTACCAGATTTAAAACATGCAGTTAAAATAATTAAAAACAGTAGTTTAAACATTGCAGTAGAATTTAATTAATTTAACATTGAGGGCAAATGGCATCTTCTGTTACTCACCTGCCACTTACACACTGGGGCTGTAAATATGTCCAACAAGGGGCTTACAGAGACCCCACCACAGGCTATTGTATGTTCCCTCTCTAGTTAGCTCTTCTGAATAAATGTGATCTGCGTATCCCTGCTCTTCTTGCAAAGGAAATGGAAATTGTCAAAGGGAGGAAGCCAGGTCTCCTTAAACACAAGGCAGCACCAGTGGAAGCACTTACCTCCTTCAGTTTTGGGAACTGTGTGTTTTACTCTATCCTCTGGCCACTCACTCCAAGATGTGGCAAATTGAACTGCAAATATAACTTTGAAGCTGTATTCCTCCTAACAGAACTGCAGTGGAAAAAAAGATCAAGCTAAAAGTAAATTAAAACTGCTGTTAACTTAGCCTCAGGTGCTGAGTCAGCCACACACCACCTGAAGCATGCAGTGCAGAGCTGCCAGGTGCAGAGGCAATGCAGGGACCAGGAAGCTCTGCAGACCTGGACAAAGGCATACATGGATGGAGGCAGGGATGAGAGCTGCCAGACAACTGTTATTTTCTTTTGGCTTGGAAAAGCAAAGCAAAGCAAAGACTGTCTGGATGAAGAAGGGCCCACTGCTGTGTTCTTGGGAGTGTGCTTCTCTGTTCCTCTGATCTTTCCTCTCTCCAGCCAAGTTTTCCATCTGGTGACATACAGAGGCAGGAGGGTATTTTTTCCTGAGAACAAGTAGATGATGTTATTTCATACTGATTTTAAAAAGCAACAGTATCCAGTATAAGTCTGTGAAATGCAACATTGAACAGTACTGCTTTATTGATCTGGAAGGATCAACTGTTTCTAGTAACCAGTTGTTTTGTTTCTTTCTCAGTTCTCCACAGGCATTCGATTTTCTGTTCAGCATTTTGAAAATGCAGATTTCAGCATCAATTTTGAGCTGCAAATAAAAAGGTTAGATATTTTATCAAGAGCATGGTTATTTAAATTATTAATTCCTATTGGCATGTGAAGTTTATTGCATAATAAGGTCCCTCTTGAGTATTGGTAATTATTTCAGGGGCCTTCCAATGGTAGCTTATATCAGGAGGATTTTTGAGGTTGGAGCCTCATTAGCTGTTAGGAAAATCAGCCTTATTTCTTTAAAATTCAGGTTAACTGATTTTGGTCAATAATCCAAGCATCTTCTGCAGATTTGCCAAATTTGAACTTTGTTTTCTACTGCAGAATTAATGAACAGTAATCACTTTGTAACAAAGGTGATTATGTACAAACATATCATGCTCTGAATTAAACCAGACATGCTTCTTCTTCACAAAAATTTAGAAAATAAAAGGAAAGCAGTTAAAATCTGCTCAGCAGATTTACTGGCATGGAGAGAGCTGTTTCAGTTTGATGCAGGTGAACCTTTGTAATTTTTTTTTATTTGATTCCTCCCCATTTGTGGGCCTCACATATTAATACTGTAGAATCTTGTGTTTTATGCTGAGTAGTACTTCATCCACAGAGACAAAAAAGCACAGAGTGGGCTGGGTTAGGATAACAGCAAAAACAAACCTGGGACTTTTGCAGTAGGTGGCAGGGCTTCTGCTCCATCTGTCCTCATCAAATATGCACTGGAGTTCTGTATGGGGCCCTCTCTGCCCCACACACAGAGACTTAATTGCTAATGTCTGGCCTTTAATGAGGGCCTTGATCATGTTCATTATGGTAAATAACTGAGACATTTAAAATGTTTAAGTCATGTCTCCATAATGTAACCCTTGAAAGGAAAGGACATGCAGAAACTCAGGAAAGGCACAGCAATGCCACAGAGGTCCTTTATGTGGACTCACATTAGGTGAGTCGCCTGGTCAGCCCTCAGCCCTCTCCCTGGAATCTGGCTGGGGATCATGCAAACCTGGACATGAGCTCCTCTGGAGAGAGATATAACATTTACCTCGGAGGTCCCCTGTCCATGCCACTATTCATTTCTTAATGCAAGCAGTAGTTCTAAATGGTTATCCGAGGGTTATGTCACTGCCCTTTTCATGCTGTGAAACTGGGGAGGTCCACAGATTTTGGGGTAGTTAAATCTGTCTAGGTAATAAGAGTTGAATGTAGGCAACTGTTTTTAAAAAGTGACAAGAATTTCCTGAGGAATAAGTCTGAACTTCAGGAGACAACATCTCATGCTTCCTCCATGAGTGTAACTCACCGAAATGTAAAGGAAGGAAATGTGTTGGGCTACTAACTGGTATGAAAATGCTGAAGAGCACACAGCTATTTAAAAAACAACAAAAAAGGAAAGAGCAAAAGAGTAAAATTTCTTGCATAGGGAATGTACCCTACAGTTAAAACTCGCTGCTTTGTACATTGATTCTCAAGCAGCAGGACAGTTTGTGTGTTTCTGTGTTCTTAGTGAACAGGTAAAACAATCCTAAAAGAAAAAAGGAACAGAACTTTGTGAGGCAAAAAGAGGAAATTGTCTAAATGGAGGCAAGAACATCTGAATTTGAGTCCTACTTTAATTTATTCAAAAGAGAGATCTTTCATTTGCTTCAAAACATCAAGTGAAAAATAAGTATTTTGGTTTGCAAAACTGAAGTTCATTACTTATAAGAAACAAGCTAGAGGCTGAGTAGTGTCTGGAAATCTGATTCCTTTTCTGATGTGGATGTTGCTATGCAATTATGTACCCCTTAGAGAGAGAGATGTCTTGAGACATCTCACTCACTTCTATTTAAACTATTTTCTTCTCAAAAAAATGCCATAAAGTATGAACAAGGTTTCAATACCAGATATGTATGATCAAAATCTGGATTTTAACTCTATGGAAAGTAGGACAAATATGCAAATTGGAGAGCAGCTTATTCTAACAAAGTAGTATAATAATTTTTATACTTTAAACAACTTTTGTAAATTTACATTCAAAGCAATGGCTATAGAGGATTACATAAAAGTTGAAATAATGTTTGATGAGAATCTGCATTATTTTACAAACAAATTAGAGCTGCTCTTAATTTTAGCAATCTGTAACCAGAAAGCCTGGATCAAAGCAGTGTTGCTCTTTACTCCTCAGGAGTCAGTCACTGGGAATGCTGACCTCTTCTGAATGTTTTCAATTGACTGATGCTACCCAGATGTGATAACAGCAAACTGGGACAGCGATAGAAACTTAAAGTTCATGGAGCAAGGAAGATCATACTTGATGGGAAAAAAAAATCCAAATTTAGTATTGTTAATCCCATAATTAAATGAATTTTAAGTCTGTAATTACTTCACTATTTTAATGAATTTGAACCTGCAAACCTTTCTTTATATGAATGGGCTATAATAACAGGAGTAGCCTTTTGAAGTAAGAGAAACTACCTTCATTACTAAGGATTTGCAATAAGAAAAGACAATAAGATGAGTGAGAACTCCAGATTTTGAACACAGAGATCTGTTTTCACTACTAAGTGGTTTTAAAAATGTAAACACTCTGGATAGGGGAGGGAAGAAAATAAGAAAATTAAAGAAACAGTTGATCTTGGTTCTTTTTCCCCAAAGACTCAGTCATGCAAAAGTCACAAGTTTGGAGAGTCATAAAAATTAATTTTATTCTAACAAAGCCTTTCTTGTTCATTAACACTGCTTTCGTCCAATGCATGAAACAAACTTCTGTTCTATTAAGATACTTCTATCTATGCAGGTAGCCAAGTTGTACAAGGGAATTTACATGACATTCTGAGCCAAATAAATTTGTATCATCTTATTCATCATCACAGAATTCTTTAAAGAAAGCTTGAGTTGAAGATATTGTTAAATATGTGATGAGCTCAAATAATATCCAACTTAAATACCTGTATCCTACAAGACTGAAGAGTGCCAATAGGAATTCCATTTCATAATATGTCCAATGGGCCTTGTGTATGGAGTGGTACGATAATCTCGAGTTCTGATATAAAACCTTTGTTATATTTTTTCCAGTTCTAACAAGATAAATTCCACCAGCAACTTAGTGAACCTCCATATCAACATCAGTGCTGTGGCTCAAGTACAGATCAGAGGGTAAGTATTCAACTATTTCAACTCATTATGATAACTACTTTTTTACAGAATATTTTTACATATGATAATCCTATGTAGTGAATCTTTTGGCATATTATAAACCCCAATGCCTTATCCATCTAGGACACCTGGCTCTCACTCCTGCAAGCCTTGCAGGATGTAACTACTACAGACTTAACTGGATGTCTGTGCAAAGACAGCAACCTAAAGAATCTCACATTGTAGTTACACCAGTCAGAGCCAACATTTTATTTGAACATTCAAATTGTGAATGAATGTTACTAATATAAAATGCCCGCTCATATGCGTAGGTCTTCTTGTGCAACCACTTGGACACTTAATGCTGAATACCAAACAGAATCCTCTGCTTTTATGGGTGGAAATGTGAAACACATCGTGGCAATGCATGTACTAATAGAGAGCAGAGTGAGGCCTTCGGAGAAAGGATGAGTAAGAAATGAGTTATGATAAACTGTTCACTGATACAAGGTATACCAAAACTAAACAAGCATGGGATATGATCAAAGATGATCATTTCTATCTCTGTTTTCATATACAGCTTAGTTTTGCAAATTATAAAATACAGTATAGGTGATAATTGCCAGCTGAACATGAGCCAATGCTGGGTTTATGTGGCCAAGAAGGCCAGTGGCATCCTGGCTTGTATCAGACATAGTGTGGCCAGCAGGCATTGATCAGCCCTCTGTACTTGGCACTGGTGAGGCCATACCTCAAATGCTGGGATCATTTTTGTGCCCCTCACTACAAGAAGGACATTGCGGTATTGGAGCGAGTCCAGCAAAGAGCAGCGAAGCTGGTGAAGGGCCTGGAGCAGCTGAGGGAGCTGAGGGTGTTCAGCCTGGAGAAAAGGAGGCTCAGGAAGACCTTATTGCTCTTTACAACTAAATGAAAGCAGGTTTTAGTGTTGTGGGAGTCAGTCTCCTCTCCCAGGTAACAAGTGACAGGACAACATGAAATGGTCTCTAGTGGCAGCAGGGAAGGAGGAGTGGCAGTTTAGATATTAGGAGAATATTCTTCACAGAAGGAGTTGTTAAGCACTGGAAGAGGCTTCTCAGGGAAGTGCTACAATCACTATCCTGGGAGATACTCAAAAGACATGTAGATGTGGCACTGAGGGACATGATTTAATAGTGAATTTGACAGCACTAGTTTTATGGTTGGTCTTCACGATCTTTAAGGTTTTTTACAACCTAAATGATTCTAAGATTTTTTAGAAATATTAGACTACCCAGTAAAATATTGGATCTAGACTCCTATTCTGGCATCCTGAAAGAAGTCAGGAGGATGTCTTTTTAAAGCAAATAATTGCCCCCAATGCTTTTTGTCTGGGATATTAGATTTCCTACATCTCCTCTTATGAAGGAGCTCAAAAATACTCTTAACCATTATCAGCTCTTCAGGGGTTGAACAGGAGCTACAAGACCCAGAGTGACTTCTACAAGCAGGCCATGAGGCTTGGCTGTTGCAAGAGGGGTAGATGTCTCTTATGGGGTACACCTCAAGGGGCTGCCTTAGATGTAAACAAATAAAAACGCATTTATTTATTATTTTTTAAATTTATAAAAGTGTTGTTATTGTTGTCATTTCCAGGACAATATGACTACCTAGTACTAGCAATAAGTCAAATAATTTTGCAGATCACAGAGAACATGTTTTCTGCTCTGATATTCAACCTATCTGCTCTAATCTGGTCTAATATTTAGTCTAAATCACAGATATTTTTAAAGGATTTTTTCATCATATTTTGTAAGTGTATTCCAGGTTAAGAAGACTCTAAAACTAGTTAAGTGGGAAAAAAAGCTGGCAGTCAAAGACTGTGTGGATATATGTTAATTATTTTATTTCTGAAAAAGGAGCGCTTGAAAGACAACATGTTTAATAAGAACAGAATGAGAATATTATTTCATTTTCTGTAGTTAGGGGTGATCTAAGGAAGTGAACTGGATAGAAAGAGAGGTGAAAAATACAAAAGGTGTAATAGAGAAGTAGAGGCTAGAGGAGAAAAGACTCAAAGGTGTTGTTTAATGGGCTACAGATGTGTGAGGAAGAGTTGGGAGCCAGCAGCTGCTAGGTGTTGCCATGGGTGAACACCCAGGCTAAGGACTGTGTGCAGTTTTGGACTGGAACAGCTATGGTTACATACACAGGACTTCCCAGTAAGGGTTGCTTCCACTGCTGTGGATTCTACTTTTTTTAAGTGGAGTGTCTCCTCACTTTAATAAAAAAAGTCTCCCAACTTTTTATTCTTTTCAGACTCTTTGGAAACTTTGCCTCCATCATGCTTCTTCTGTGCCATAGTGTGTTCCTTTTAATGAAACGTTCTGTAACATGTAAATAGATAGACTAAAAAACAACCACAAAATCCTCAGTTCTTAAGAGCTTGGTGATAAGTGGAAAAAGTAGCTTGAATTTCTGCCTGCAGTTCTAAGAAATAGATTATTAAATACAGAGGAATTACTTAATTGAATGACTTCCAGTTTCTTTCATCTTAAGTATTTTAGTTTTCTTATTAGCTATGGCATTCCCAACTGCTTTGTTGACAGATTTTGCTAATCACTCAGAGATGCTAAAATATGCAGTTCCAAGGGAATTGCTCACTGTTTCCTAGATAAAAATAAAAGAGAGGCTGCGTCCACATTTGGACTGGAAAATATCTTGCATTAGTTTCTTTACTTCTCTTCTGTGAGTAGCACAGAGTGGAACTGGTTGCATCATACATTTTACTGAAGAAAAGTAAGTATTTATGAAATTGTGCATATATGCAGATATACTTGCACAGTGAAACCGTGTAAATACTTCTGTGAGAAAGGAAGAAATCTTCCTTGATATCCTCTTTAAAAGAAAATTAACATAACTCCTTAGATAGTTCGATAAGCAGTTGCTTTGATAACTAAGGTTTGATTATTCTGCTTACCTTTTTTTGTCTATAAAAATGTAGGAGTTTTAGTATTGTCATTGTTATCTCCCACTGCTGAAAAAGCACTAGAGGAATGAGGGATTCAGGAAGGAAGTAATTTGGGTTAAGAGAATTTAGAGCTGGCAGAATTTTTATTGTATATGTCCATATAAGCCTTTTTTGTGGGCCATACTTTGTTTATTGTATTTTTCAATACTCTTGTTTCATTATAATTGTCACCTAAAAGTCTAGGAAAAATCTTTGTCTAATAAATCATTCAAATGGTTAAAATATTCTCAATTAAATGCAAAATAAAATAATGAAAAAGGTGCATTTGTTTTTCTTTTGACTTAGTTTTGCTACTTTTGTGTCAATAGCGGAAGTCCTCAAAATAACTGTAAATTCTGTTAGAATAAATGTTCTTATATACACTACAATAATTTTAATTTTATGTCTAAATTTATACTTTGCATTTTGTAATTCTGTCGATAAGAATACTTCCCTGGCAGTGTGATAGAAAACACTGAGTTTTGAAACCTCATGTCTTCTTCTTTTTGTCTCTGTACAGTTTCTGATTTGCAGTTTTTTGTGGTAGATTAAGGGTCTATGTCTTGGCTTTTGTAACAACACCCTGAAGTTCTTATTCTCCAACAGCAATCAATAATTAAAATTCATATTGGAAAAGAGATGATTTGTGAAATTTAGGCTAAGTACCTAATCAGATATGACTTTTTAATGAATATGTGAGTTTCTTTTATTATTAGGGTTGGCTTGTGAATTTGTCTTCTGGCATACTTGTTAGTACAAACTACTGGCATTTTGAAGTTTGAGGAAGTATTAAGAGTTAGCAGGATACTCCAGAATACACCAAATTTCACGGAGTTGTACTTCAGCTTGGTAGTATTAGGCTATTAAGCTGTTCTTTAGGATTTCTTGCTGCTTTGAGAAGCTGTATACTTTTCTTTCAGACAATTCATTCATTGTATGTAACATAAGAGCTGTATCAAAAACTGTTCCTTCCAATATTATTTTTTCAGCATTTGCAACAAAACCTTCCAATCTTTTTTCAAGGGGCAATCTGCAGCAGGGTGACTGCAAAGTGATTAACGTCAGTGTCTAGAAGTCCATCATGTTGTTCAAATGGTACACTCTAAAAAAATTAATGATTGTTTTTTAACAGCTTTCTTTTAGCAAAACTCCAGCTTTGGCAGAACCAAAACTGAAATTTTATGGATTTTCTTTCAGCTAAAGACTCCATAAACCAGCAAAACTGAGTGAGAGTTGACCCTGGCAAAGAAAGGGTAATACTATTTTAGCACCAAGAGCTACATGCAGTACTTGTAGGTGACAGATGTCTGTGCCAGAACTGACCTGTCATGCTAAAAGAAATTCTTGAGATCTGATTTCCCATATTCTGAACATCTGAGTGAGGTTTAGTTGGCATCTGAATAGGACCAGTACAATGAAATTCCAGTTTTTATGGGAAATAAAATGTTTGCGATTCAAATAAAAGTGTTAACTGAAGACTACTTTCTTAAAGTCAGATAGAGAAGAAAAGGAAAAATAAAAAAGCAGCTGGAAAGATGTCAAATGTTAAGTCATAGATTCCTTTGTTTATGTTCTATTTATATGTTTCAAGTTGCAACAATATTCCAAGGCATGCTTTAACTGCCACTTTGTTCGCAAAGCAGTTGGAAAGCCTGGAGCACTCTTCTAGAGTCTAGTCCTGAATTCTGTTTCTCAGTACACCAATTTCCATTATGACTTTATGGAAGTCACAATATCTCTGTTTCCCATCTGTAAGATGAGATAGGCTACTTTGCAAGGTTTTTTAAAGGAATAATAACAGATGTTATAGAAAATTACAATCAGAACAGTTAATATCTAAAAATATATTCTAGGGAAGAAAGATGCATCCCTTTAAACATCTACGGGCTAAACGGAAATAGAAAAATACATCTGTTTACTCTGCTTTTGTGGATAGTGTATTCAGGTATCTCATCAGTGAAAATGATATAAATGCCCAACAGATTGGATTCCTCTCTCTAAACAGCTATGCCGTGGACTGTCTGGAGAGGACAATCCTTCACAGGAAGTATGACACTAAATGCACACCCTCAGTCATTTGCAAGGATTGGGTAATATTTTATGGAGGCATTGTAGCCTCACCTAATTCTAATTAATGTGCCCAAATAACAAGCCTTTGAGGGCTCAGGTTTTTATAGTGATTATCATTTTTTTCTAAAACTAATGCAATCAGTCACTGGTAACACTTACTGTTTTAACCTGTTTTGTCTATTACAGAGTGTCTCACCCCCCCACAATTATTTTGCCACTTCACAACTGGGAACCCAAAGATGAACCTACAAAAGAAGAAGAAATTGGTCCTTTAGTAGAACACATCTATGAGGTAAAAATTATGTATGTTACCACAGGACCTCACACTGCCCCCACTGAATCCCTGATGATTTTGATTTACTGTCTTTATCTGTAGCTAGATAGAGCCACAAATGTAAATACTCTGACTTCAGCACATGACCCAAATTTAATTTGGGAGTTTGCAAGCCCATTATCTGTTCATGTGAGTGAAGGAGATATTAGTTTATGCTAGGAGTCTGTCTTAGATATTTAAGGGATTTATAAACATTTTGGGTGTTTGACAAGAATTAAAAACAGTCCTTAAAAGTTCCTTACAATCAATGTCAAGTATCTTCTCATTAGAAGCTGTGCATGCTGTGCACTGGAAAAAATGTTTTCTTTGACATTTAGCTAACTGACAAAAAAAATGTAGACATAAATGTAATTTGTTACCTCAGAAAATATTCAGTTGAAAATAACTCTTAATGTTTGAAGTACACATATTTTAACCTTGTATTTTTGTTGGTTTTTTCCTATGGATGATTTGTCAATCATCCATAAAAAGAGTTCAGCTTAGAAAAAGGGCATTGAGTGAACTACATGGAATAGAAGCCATCCTTAGAATCTTTGACCTTTATTCTAGAGGGTAAAACAGGGGGCTTCACATATGGTTGTAATTCACAAACTGGCACTTAAGAAAATACAAGCAACTGAGCTTAATCAACAGTGTAAGGTTACAATTTGCATGACATATTAAAGTGTAGTGAATACAACTGTAAAATACAAATTATAATTTGTGGTTCCTCATTTTAACACATTTCTCTAAACTGAAAAATACTTCAAATCATCCTGTCTTGAGCATTTGGGTTGTTTGTGAAACTGTATTTGTGAATATATTCAAATATATTAAAATAATTACAGTGATTAGTTACAGTTACTAAGGAAACCACTTACATGGTTTATATCAGCAAAGCATCAAAAAGACCGAGCAGTCTCCCAGAAGATGTAAGATTGAAAGGGCTTTTAATTTAGTTGTAACTGAGGGTCATCAGTCACAAAGATGCTGCAAATTTAAAAAATGGAGTTCTCACATCTCTAAGAACTTTGTGTAAAGAGTCATGGTGTTCAGCTTCTTTAACTCTTCACGCCCAGTGACAACACATGTCCAGACTCCTGTTGTCATCAGTTATTTTCAAACTGATATAAGGGAACTATTTTAATAGCCTAGATTTCTGAACTTCTATTATTTCTATCTTTGCTCATTTTCCCCAGAAAAGAATAATGTCCTGGGATATTAATTTAGGAAAACTAGTTCCTTTACTTCTTTAGAGAAAATTTAGATTGAGAGTGTTGAAAATATAGTTCTTAACCAAAGAAGCTCATTTAAGTTCTGCTCTTCCTTCTATTCTTGTGCCCTGAAATGCGATTCTTTTGTATTCCGAAATTTTGGCTCTTGTTTGCAAGTATGATCTGTTAAGGCTCATTGTTCATATTTCTGTGGGGTTCATTTGCTAATGTATTCTGGGTTGGGATTTTTTTATACTTTTTTAGATAATTTCAACTCTTCATATGTAGGAAAAAATGGGAAAGGTGATGGATTTCTTGAATACAGACTCAGACAGAAAAGACTCATATTTGCCATTGGCTTTGTGACTAACGTGAAGAGGTTCTAATCTCCTTACCTGCCACAGATATTCCATCAATAAAGTGATATTTATAATCTATAGATCCTTCCCCAAGTACTCTAAAGCTGTGTCCACTAAGAATTTGAAAATATGTGAGTGGTTATTGCAGTGTTTTTTGTTGTTATTTACTGCCTTGGAAAGTACTCATCATATTTCTTCAACAGCTGCACAATATAGGACCAAGTGCCATCAACAGTACAGTTCTCCATGTTGGTTGGCCTGTGTCCAGTAGAGAAGAATTTCTTCTTTATATTCTCCACATTCAGACACATGGACCATTGCACTGTCAAACAAGCTCTCCTATTAATACAATGCAAATAAAGGTACGTATTTTATTTCCATCACTTTCTGCATTTTGATTGGGTTTTTTTGCTTACAGTTCAGATTAAGGGAACTTTCTTGGGAATTTTTAACAGTCCAAGGTCATTTTCCTGGGTAAGAAGCAAGATATAGATAGTCTATAACATTTCTAACGTGAGTGTTTTGTTGCTCGGTACATATTTGGTTTCTGTACTCTTTATATGAGGAGAAGGGTGTGTTCAATGCTGCTGTCAATGCTGCCAAGAGAGATGTTGAAAAGGGCCCTGTCTCAGTACCAGCCACTGAGGAACACCACATGTCACTGGTCTCCAACTGGACATTAAGCAATTTACCACAATTCCTTGAGTGTGATCACACAGCCCATTCATTATCCCCTGAATGCTCCGTCAGATCCGTGTCTTTCCAGCACAGAGACCCAGATGTCATCTGGGACAGTGGCAGATGCTTTGCGTAGGTGCAAATAGATGATGTCAATTTTCTTCCCTTATCCACCAGCACTGTGACCTCACCATAGAAGGCCACCAAATCTGTCAGGCAGAATTTGCCTTTAGTGAAGCTATAGTGAAGCTGTCACCAATCACCTCCTAATTTTCCATGTGTCTTAGCATAGTTTCCAGGAAGATCTGCCCCATGATTGGGCTGGGCACAGAAATGAGACTGACTGGTCTGTAGTTCTGCAGATTTTCCTTTTTCACCCTTTTTAGAAATGGAGGTTATGTTTCCCGTTTTCCAGTCAGTGAGAACTTCACCAGACTGCCACAACTTTTCAGATAGGGATAGTGGCTTAGCTAGTTTCATCTGCCAGTTCCCTCAGGTCCCGTGGATGCATCTCAGCAAGTCTCATGGACATGTGCATCCTTTAGATGTTCTCAAACCTGACCTCCTACAGCAGGCAGTTCTCCATTCTCCCTTCTGTGATTTGGGCAACGTGCCTGGAGCATTTGCCAGTGAAGACTGAGGCAAAAAATTCACTGAGTGAATTTTTCACCTCAGCCTTCTCAACATCCTGGTCTCCTATTTCCTTCTGGAGAGACCTTATACTTTCCCTCACCTACCTTTGAGTATCCATAGATGCTTTTCATATTATTTTTAACATCCCTGGCCACATTTAATTCTCTTAGGGCTTTAGCTTTCCTAACCCGATCCCTGGCTGCTTGGACAATTTCCTGTTTTAAGATCTGTGTTTGTGATGGCAGATCCCCTCAAAAGAGCTTGGTTTGGCTCAAAGTCAGAAGATTAAGCAAAATACAGCTCTTCATATTATCCCATCAAAAACAAGGTATCGAATTTATTAAGCATGACTGATTCCAGACATTTCTGGAGTAAACAACAACACTTCTCAAATTTAAACAGTAGCCTGTTAAACATCTTTCAGGGAGAGCTGCATTCCAAGTGCTAAAAATGCTCTACTAATCTTTTGCATACCAGAATGAGTTTGAGTTCGGTATACTCAATGAAAGGGGGAGACAGCTTTCTAGTGATGAGGAGTGTTCACAACCTAAGGAGTTACAAGTGAAGTCTTTAGCTTAAACAGGTAGAACTACAATACATACTTTAAAGAGTAAAGAAAAATTGATCTCTACCAAATACAGTATGGCTAGAGTTTTGTTTTTCACCCAGAAAACCAAAGAGGCGTTGGAATTCACCATTTTATTTAGTTTCTTTAGAGAAAGAAAAAGCAATGAGTGATAGGAAACAGAAGATAGAAAATGTCTGTCCATTTTATACCCAAAGAACAACAAGATTGGAGACAGGGAATTTTTTCTACATATCTTTTCTACCTAATTTTTCACCTCTTTTTCAAAAGTCATAATGAGGAAGAAGCTAAGAAGCTGCATTTGTACTTGCAAACCTAGCTTCTCAAACTCCCTGATCAAATGAGGTTGCAAGTACGTGAAAAGCAGTTCAGCGTCCTCCCACCCTAACCACTGTGTTCTGTTTAAGATAGAATTAAGAAGCTGGGTAGAATACTGCCACAGTTCTTACTGATATTTTCAGGCAATGTATATATTTTTATTTAATTTATTTTGTTTTTTAAGAAGTTTGCTCTTCCTTCTCCTACTTGATAATGATTGCATCTGTTACATAAAAAAGACTAAATTCTTGTGAAGTGTGTGAGAAATCTTCCTGTAATAATGGTCCATCTGTTGTGGCAGAATATGGCTTTAGATGCACAGTTGTTATGGTAAGAAATTAAATATCCTTTTCTTATTTCAGTTTTACAAAGCATTGAACAGCATGAATACACAAATCAGGTTTCAAGTATGTAATGCTTATCTATTGCTTCAGATGGCAAAAGGACACAGAGACAGGCTTCTTCAAGTTTCATATAAACAACAGGATGCTTAGCTCAGATTTCCAAATAAGGCTAAAGACATTAAATGCCCGACTTCTTTTACATATCTGAACTTACCTCTCTTAGGGCACTGAGGCGTTTCCCCTTTGAAATTACTCAGATTGTTCTGTTTCAATCAAATCAGTATATTCCTCCCCACTGCTGAATTTCTTGTCTTGTAAAAAGGTTTTCTTTGAGCTTTGTTGTCTAGTCCACAAAGTCACAGCTATGCACACATGGGAAGACTTTTGTTTAGGGACTTTTCTGTAGCTTATCTTTCCATGAAGACAGGGAGGGATGTGAAAGGATAATAAAATTATGAATCTTGAAAAAGGTGTAAAAAGGAGCAAAATTACTTATCAAAGATACGGAATGAGTTCCGGTGCAGAAGAACTCAGAACTCAGTATACTAGGACACTTCAGTCTAGAAAACAGGTGACTATGCACAAATATGATCCTCAAAATGAGTAGTGGCAGGAAGAGCGTGGGTGTGGATTGACTGCTCTCTGCTCTTCCTGTACAGGAGCTGGAACATCTAATGAAGCCTGGAGAGTCAGATTCAAAACAAGCAAAAGGAAGTGATGGTTCATGGTGGCAGGTTTCAGGTGTCTGGAACTTGTGGCCAAAGGGAAGTAGTCAGGGTCAAATTAAAAGCTGACATGATTCTAAGAGGAAAGTAAACAAATTCCCAAAAGATAAGTCCAGTGAAGATTACTAAATGAACACAAACTTCATATAGATAAGGAATTCCCTGATCTGAAAACATTCAGAAGCTGAAAGTTATTAGGAGAGTATTGTGTATGCATGCCCTAATCATACTTCCTTCTTACTCTTCCTAAAGGCAGCTTTGATGAGAAGAGGGCTCAGTTAGATTGCCTTCTGGCTTGAGGCAATATTCCTGATGAGTTGTTTTTTACTCCCAGACTGATGGCAAAAAAGCATTTTTATGAAACCTGTACCTATAAATACCACTGTGGTAGAATTTACAGACACACATGGTGCATTCTCAATAGCTGAGCACTGCAGTACCACAAGTGAGGCATCTCTCAGGGAAGCAGTGAAATAACAGCAAAACTCCACCACATGTGTAAGGTACATCCACCAACATGAGTGGCAGGAGCTAACCCCTTCCAGAGGCACTGTCTCCTCATGCTGCAAAACTGTTACTACTGTGTTTAGGGCTTGGTCTTGGGACAAACTAATACCATCCAATGCATTGCTCTTGAATGGTCACCGACCCCTCTTGTATGATTTTGTGTATAATCTAGTAATATAATATATTTATATAATAAAATATATAATATATATATAATATTGAAATATGTATAATGTAGTATAATATTATATATGTAACATAAAATAATGTGTATAATCTTTGTGTACAAAAGTCCTCTTCCAGAACATTTCTGATGGAGTTACACAGTGCAGCAATGTCTATTGCCTGGCTAGAAAACAAGAAAAGCAGAACAGGCTATTGAAATGAGAAGTGGGGAACCAGAGAGGTCTGGAAACCTGCTCAAAGTAATAGTGCTTAGGAGGAGAAAGCAGTACAGTTTTCCATAGTGGGAGAACTGAGAGAGGGAGTGAGCCTCTAAGATAGTGTGCCAAATATGTGGCATATAAAATAGCTACAGAGGCAGATTATACAGTTGAGCAATTCCATGTGACCAGCTCAAGAAGGATAAAATAATATCTTTAACCTGGACATCTAGGCCACTGGACAAATTCTGCTTTTAAATGGTTGCAGGCGACATGTGTTTTCTCTTAACCTCAGAGGGCTGGTTTCGGACTTTTGCTGTAACAATTCACTACTAAGATGCTAACGCTCTAGGATCTATGAAGAAAGAAAAATGTAAATATGAAAATCCTCTGGTATTCAAATGGATCTAAATATATATCCATCGTGGTCATGTATCGAGGGCTTCTTTGCAGGCATATTACTATATTGTGGGTTTTTTTTTAATTTGTGATCATTAAAGAAGTCTGTATGCTGGTGAAAGAATTCCAGAAGGAGAGTTCTCACATGTTACCACATTGAGAGGGAGAGATTTACTAGCTAATTAAGGGTTCCCTTATTGTAAATAGATAATGCTAATGAAGCAACAGAAAAAAAGGAAAAAAAGAGGATTCTTTTTTTTTCATGGATTTTCATCTGTTAATGAATTATAATATCTTTCACTTTGTAGGGTGCTTTTGACTGAAGATCTCAGACAATGTCAAATGTTTATGTTTTATTTATAGCATTATAATTTTAATCAGATAAATTACACCAATTTTCCAAATCTAGTACTACACAGCATTAGTGTGTGGAAGGTTTTGTGTGTTTATAGCTATTCTCTTCCCTTTAGTGCTGCAACGTTAATTACAATTACAAACATTTTCTTTAGAATTTGTTTAAGATATTTTGTGTTCAGAGGTTAAAGGAACTGATAAGAAAGATCTGATGTAGTGCTTTATAATCTGATGTCCTTAAGAAATAGCTTTGGCTATGTTTAGTTGACTTCCTGTTGAGACCTTACTGTAAACTTCCATGTATATTTTATTGTGATTTTAAATGATTGGATTGTCATGAATTAAAATTTATCTTTCCTTCTGTAGCAGTTGGCTCCAGGAGTTATTTGAGGATTCATAAAAGAAGCCATAAATGCCCTGTATAGAAATTAAAGACAAACTGCCAACAAAAAGTAGTTTTATATTGGAGACCAAAAATCTGTAAATATAAAACTGAAGAGAATGCATTTTAATGTGAGATTAAAAATGAAGAAGCTGTTGCATTATACAAAGTTCAGCTGTTACCAAAACAAACCTGCAACATATTTGTTATAGGATCAAAAATTGTGCTGTTAGAAGTCAGACTTCTTTTTTAGTCTAAAACTGGTAAAATCGTTACTAGGCAGATTCTGATCTGAACTAATGACTACTTTGCAACGACTCAGGAGTTTATCCTGTTATATAGATCAGAATTTGCCCCCAAGAGTCTAACAAAATTAGGTAAAGCAACAAAATTGACACCAGTAAAAAATGTACTGTAAAATACTGTAAATAATGTAATAAATGTACTAAAAAATACTGTAATTCCTATAACTGGCCAATATTTTGCTGTGCTGTTGCTCATCATGCTCCTAGTTGAAGACAAAGTATTCTCATAATTGTGCTGTTCAATTGAAAAAACAGTGTTAATCCAAAATTCAAGACCTCTGAGACAGGAACAAATCTGTTAGAATCGTTCTATGTGTATGTCATTGCCATTCTCATTTCTCTCTTTGCAGTTTGCTGTTCCACAAGACACTCCTGAACTTGCTGCTTTTTTATATAATTCCACAATTTCTCATTACATCAGGAGAAGAGATGTTGCAGTGGCAGAACCTCACAGGAAAAACTCTGCAAAAATATTGGTGAGCTATCTAAAAGCTATATACTGAGACTGTGCAGGGAAAGATGGGACTCTACAATACCACAGGCAAGGCAGATGGGACAGGTCACTGTATTTTTATAAATCCAGACAATGCCGAAGCAGTAGCAATGAGTGTCTCTCCCAGGAAAACAGTTCTGATTAGACAGTCTGGTACCTGAGTATTTGGACTTAGCTGCATTTTCAGAAGTTTTTTTCCCACTCCTGCATTCAAAGTGCCATCCTTAGCACACTTCAGCTCTGTAGGTGTCAGCTGCCCTTGCGTAAAGGCAATGTGCAAACTTGGTGACCTTGAGATCAGTCAAGGGATTTGCAGTTAGCGCTTTCCATCTATTTTTATGAACCTTGGGCAGAGTTTCTTTCATGCTGTCGAGTCTCTTATTAAGCTGCTTACTGCAAATTCATGCTTGAATTCCTTGACCTCACTAGAATTTGGAAGCAAAGAACCTCACAAACCTAAGTCTTCTGGAGTAATAGAATAATTATTGCTTCTGAAAGTTAATTTGGGAATTTTTATAACAGGAAGAAGATAGAATCTGAAAGTAATGAAAACTGTAATGTTATTAAGAAGAAAATCACAGATTAACCAATTTTTAAGCAATAATCACTGTTGATTCCTGTGCCATTCTTTCATCAAATCAATACCCTAGGAAGAATCCGATTCCACTGGTCTGCAGGAAAAATGCCAGAACTTTCAAAGACATGCCAGTCAATATCACAGAACACTTAATCCATTCTTCAGTGATATCTTTATTTTCAATCATCTTTCTGACTGACTAGGCTCATAGGCTGCCGACATAAAAATGACTGCAGCAACTGNTGCTCTGGAAAAGACTGATTGGCCAAAGATAATGCTTTCTTAAAAATTGTAAATTTTTTTTAGAAATTTTAAGTTATTTTTATTTTCATCAAATAAGCATTTTCACCAAGAGACAAAGTGTTCTGAGAACCTCTTATTCTATTTATACTGTTGATTAAACATTTGGTTTCTTTTCCATTAGTTCCAATGTTACATTGTTCTGAAAATCACTACAGGCTAAATGCATTACTAAGAAAAACAGAAATATGTGTTCAGGTCCTAAAATGTCAGCCAAATGTAGACTTTTTTGCATACTAATGATTTATTTTGTTAATGTGTGTTTTTGACCACTATGATTAATGAAAACAAATGTAAAATGTTTTCCTGTAAAATGAATAAATCTGTTTGGAGGATGTTTAAAGCCAAATAAACATACTTTAAAATATTCATTAAAAAAAAGTTTGTAGTTTTACAGTTTCATTTTCAGGCAGATATAGAAAGCAGCAATTAAGCATAGAGCCTCTGCTTCTCCTCCAGTAAGATAGAGATTTGTGAGGAATGCTGTCTATAAAGATACGGGATTCCTTAATGGTGTTTTCAGATCTGCTACATGCATCATCATCTCATTTCCTGAAGACTGGGTATTGGTAGTGGATTCTCACTCTCACTAGGGAATATACTTACTTGTGAAAACTTAGCTTTGCTTTTGAGGTCACAAGGCCTTCTGTCATGGGAGGGATTCTCTGCTTTGTTACAAAAATAGGAATCAATTAAAACCTCAGCCTTCCCCTGAGTCAAACAAAACTTTTCAGGTAAAACCCATTGTATATATAATTTTTTTTTATTTTTTTCACAAACATTTAATCATTTTTTATGAGTTTTTTTTTTTACTTTTTATGCCCTAAACAACCACATAATTCCTGTGGTTACCCCATGAGACTCTGCTCATTCCCTTCAGTGGCTTCCAGGCAGCTTTTAACCTTTAGTGTGACATTCTTCTGGCAGACTTCAGAAGTATATAATTTTGAGTTGCAATGCTTGGCTTTTGCCTTCAGCCTATTAAGAAATT
>VWZV01003024.1:0-24077 GCA_013397155.1 Irena cyanogastra | reverse complement strand
AAATGAATGTTGCTCTGGAAAAGACTGATTGGCCAAAGATAATGCTTTCTTAAAAATTGTAAATTTTTTTTAGAAATTTTAAGTTATTTTTATTTTCATCAAATAAGCATTTTCACCAAGAGACAAAGTGTTCTGAGAACCTCTTATTCTATTTATACTGTTGATTAAACATTTGGTTTCTTTTCCATTAGTTCCAATGTTACATTGTTCTGAAAATCACTACAGGCTAAATGCATTACTAAGAAAAACAGAAATATGTGTTCAGGTCCTAAAATGTCAGCCAAATGTAGACTTTTTTGCATACTAATGATTTATTTTGTTAATGTGTGTTTTTGACCACTATGATTAATGAAAACAAATGTAAAATGTTTTCCTGTAAAATGAATAAATCTGTTTGGAGGATGTTTAAAGCCAAATAAACATACTTTAAAATATTCATTAAAAAAAAGTTTGTAGTTTTACAGTTTCATTTTCAGGCAGATATAGAAAGCAGCAATTAAGCATAGAGCCTCTGCTTCTCCTCCAGTAAGATAGAGATTTGTGAGGAATGCTGTCTATAAAGATACGGGATTCCTTAATGGTGTTTTCAGATCTGCTACATGCATCATCATATCATTTCCTGAAGACTGGGTATTGGTAGTGGATTCTCACTCTCACTAGGGAATATACTTACTTGTGAAAACTTAGCTTTGCTTTTGAGGTCACAAGGCCTTCTGTCATGGGAGGGATTCTCTGCTTTGTTACAAAAATAGGAATCAATTAAAACCTCAGCCTTCCCCTGAGTCAAACAAAACTTTTCAGGTAAAACCCANCAACCACATAATTCCTGTGGTTACCCCATGAGACTCTGCTCATTCCCTTCAGTGGCTTCCAGGCAGCTTTTAACCTTTAGTGTGACATTCTTCTGGCAGACTTCAGAAGTATATAGTTTTGAGTTGCAATGCTTGGCTTTTGCCTTCAGCCTTGTGTATGAGCCAGAATCACTGCTCGTCAGGAATGTTTCACAGACAGTAAGTTTCAAGTAAAGCAACTAATGAATCTCACCAAATGTTCTGGCTGCTATGATGTAAATATCAGTGAGAAAACCAGGAGAATTAGAAAAGGAGAAAGATTTAGGAATATAAATAAACACTTAATGCATAGAGAACAGAAAAAAAAANTTTTGAGTTGCAATGCTTGGCTTTTGCCTTCAGCCTTGTGTATGAGCCAGAATCACTGCTCGTCAGGAATGTTTCACAGACAGTAAGTTTCAAGTAAAGCAACTAATGAATCTCACCAAATGTTCTGGCTGCTATGATGTAAATATCAGTGAGAAAACCAGGAGAATTAGAAAAGGAGAAAGATTTAGGAATATAAATAAACACTTAATGCATAGAGAACAGAAAAAAAAAATGCTGAATTCATAAAATGATTGATAGGTGAGGAAAAAGCACATGCTTCAAAGGATTAGTAAGTTCCTGGATATTTTAAGAGTTCTTCAGAGTAGACATTGTTGAAAATTATTATTTTTATTTTCTTAACTATAGGTAGGTGTTTGTATTCATTGGTGATTCAAAAAGAATCTGCTCTTTGGTTTACAGTTATCACAATGACTCATGGGGTATCTCATGTATTAGATGAAATTACTGATTTCAGACTATCTAGCTCTTTAGGGAAAAGTTAATTTATTTTTGCTTATCTATAGCATTTGAAATTTATTTTGTTTTCAAAGCATAATTATGACTTCCCTATATTTTTTGCTCAGAACTGTACAAATGTGAAGTGTGTCTTAATTTCGTGCACTGTGGGACAGCTGGAAAGAGGAAAGAGTGCTGCACTAAAAATCAGGTCCCGGCTCTGGGCACAAACATTCCTGGAGGTAATGCACACAAACATCTCTTTATTTACACATATAAAAATATCTTTTATTTGAGCAGATATTTAAAAATAAAAATTATTAAATTAAATGCAGCAAATATAAATACTTTTTTGTTACCATTTTCTTTGGAGATAACATCTCAATGGTTCCTGTCCAGGTTTTTTGGATGCTGCTTACTTTTCTTTCTTTTTTGCTATCATTCCTTCTCAAATTTATGTCCTGAATCCTACTAGAAGATTCCAAGATTATTTTTAAGTACCTGTCCTGGTTTTGTTTCTGCTTTCCTGGACTGACCCAAATGTTCTGCATTTATAACCTCTTTCCCAATGGAAGGTTTTTCTTGGAGCCAAACAGTGTATCATGTACACCAAGTCCAGCTTAAAATCACTCTCTGTTAATCTAGGGAAGAGTAGTATGCATCAAGCTCATATGATACATGGTACACTCATGTGGTGACAATCTGTCTTACTACTAAAAGAAAGGACAGTGTAGGTGCTGGAAAAAAAACTTCTCTTTGCAAATTCTTGCATTTCCAACTTCTGCTCTCAGGATTATATTTACACTGCATAAAGGGACCTGTTGGAGTGAGCACAGAGGAGGGCCACAAAGATTACTGGAAGAATAAAGCACTTCTGTGAGGAAAGGCTGAGAGAGCTGGGGTTGTTCAACCTGGAGAAGAGAAGGCTACAGGAAGAGCTTACAGCACCTTCCAGTACCTAAAGGGGTCTTCTGAGAAGGATGGGAACATATCTTTTAGCAGGCCGTGTTGCAATAGGACAAGGGGTAATGGTTTTCAACTAAAAGAGTATCTATTTAGATTAGATGCAAGAAAGAAGTGTTTCAAAATGAGGGTGATTAAATGCTGGAACAGGTTGCCCAGGGAGGTGGCAGGTGCCCCATCCCTGGAAACATTCAAGGTCAGATTGGACTCTGAGCAGCTTGGACTAATTAAAGATGTCCAGGCTTATGGCAGATGGTTTTTAAAGTTCCCTTCCAACTCAAATTATTCTATGATTTTATAAGGCAGAGGGATTTTACTGTGAGCTGTTACCTCACAGCCTGGCCGTGTGTCTGTATTTACTGTGTAGTTGTCATACCTTTAACACTAGAAAATACGCTGAGAAATTTACAATTCCATTTGCTGTTATTAAGAAATACCTGCATCTCCTGTCTTCATTGAGCTGATTTATTATTGGCTTCTTTCTCAAGGAATTTAGAATTCCTCAGTCTTTCTGTCTGGAATGGCAGAACCTTCCTGTGTTTCCTAGTGCTGTGAGAGAAGAATTCATTATATGCAGGGTACCTCTTACTCTAGCAAGAGAAGAATTGAGGATCTTCAGTTTACAGCTTTAAATTAAGCTCCTCAAGTCTTTTAAGTTAATTTCTCCCTTCCTTCAAATATGAAAGTATACAAAAGAAATTCATCCTCACTTGCTTTCCTGGAGAAATGAGAGCAGATACGATAATATTTCCAGAAAGTTGAATGCCAGCTCAGTAGCTAACCAAATCCATAATGGGTGCAAACTTTTGGGAGGTCATTGGTCTCTCTTGGTGTACAGGACTATGGCAGTGGTTACTTGAAAGGGTGACTTGAAAGGTTTTTCTAGCTATCTGTCAGGACGCCAGGTCACATTCTGTGTTTTTTCTCCAAAACTGTTATAGGACCACTGTGACTGAAGAGCACTTAAGTTCTGTCCTCACTATCTGGCATTGCTTGCTTAAAGAAAAGAGATTTCTGTACGATCAGTAACAAAGAACATCCTTCCAGATACTAAGTGAACTAATTCCTGATTTGTCAGTGCATTTTCTTTCTATGAACAATCAATCCCAAGAAACTTTCATATGCTTTCTTCAGTTCCATTAACACAAGTAAAATGCTTTTAAGAGGAAGCATATTTAACAAATGTTAGATATGTCTAGATACTCCAGACTGGATGTACCTCATTTAGGTTTGCTGAGTGAGTCATCTGCTAGTGCAAAAAAAAGGCAAGGTCTGGTTCAAATGTAAGCCCAAAAACATGACAGCTTGGATGTCTTTTTGTCCTTTCAAGTCTGGGAATTGAGATGGACATCCTTTGGTGTAAGCTTTTGCAAAGGACAGAAAGTACCAGTATGTAAGCATCTCTACAGCTATAGGAGAAACATATCTGTTGGGAAATAAAATGGGAATTTGATTCCAGTTTTTTCCAATTCCATTAAGAGACTGCTGGACAAGCTTACACAGGTTAGTCTCTGTTAAATTCAGGTAAGAGCTTCACTGCACTGGTTCTCTGTTCCTAACACACAGAGACAGGCAGAGAGGCAGAGATATTATCCTTGACTGGAACCATGTGTGACAATTTTGAGCACTGCAGTAACACAATAACAAGAGAAGCAATAACGCAGAGGATCTTCGTAATTTTCTTCCCCAAGCAAAAGATAAAGCTCCGTTAGCTACCTTCCTTACTGGGAGCTGAGCCTGATGTGTTCCAGTCAGGTCTTTCTCCTCACCATTCTGCTGGTGGAATATAATTAACTCTGTAAGGGCCAAAATGAAGGTCTCGTGAAAAAAAAATCCTCTGCACAGATCTTTAGATGAAATGTCTAGGCTATTTACAGCTATTTCAGTGGAAATTAGCCTCATTAGGGTTTTCCTAAGTCTAGTTTAGTATATATCAAGAAATATCTGTAAGAGATTAAAGTTAACAAAATTAATGAAGAACAATTTTTGGCTGTGACAGAAGATGTGTAACAATTGAAGTAAACTAGCTACAGAAGACCCAAAATCTCCTTTTTTTGGTGACTCAGTAAAACAGAACCTTTTTCTAGGATGTAACCTTAGCTAGCCTGACTTAGGTTCAGAACAAGTATAACTGCATGAAATTCAGTGGCACGTTTAATGCAAGAGCAGCGGAACTAATTTTATGAAATTTAGTAGTCTGAAAGTTAGATGCCAAAGCTCTAAGTTAGCAACTCTGTAGACAGTGACAAAACAGAGAGGTATCTTCAGAGGATGCATTATCCAACTGATTTGAAACATCATCTCTCTGTCTGATGTGGATGGGGAGAAGGGTCAAAGCTGGGCCTTGGGGCATGGGTGTGTGCAGCCACACCAGGCAATGCCAATGCTGCAGTCCCTTTGGCTCCTCCTTGCTCCTTAATAAATCCTGCTTGCTTTGCCTGCAGCTCCCTTCACTCCATGAGCTCCAGGCAGAGATGGGATGTTAACACCAGCTTGTGGGCAGGGACAAGGGTGAGGCATCCTGTAGATTCACTGGGTGGAAAGACCTCATGGGAAACACTCCTACCAGAACATCTTCTGCTTACTCCACTGGCCTTACATATCCTTGCTAAAAACACGACTTTTTATGTCCTGTGATTTTACCTTTCCCCTATAAACGTTTCTGTGTCCTTTGAATAGTCATTTGCAAGTCTTGTTAAGAATCAGAAAAACTCCATTCAAAACAACAGAATATTTTCCTAAGTAGAAAAAGGTAGTTCTCAGAGGACTGCTGCATCCCCTTATTTATGTTTAATTAGCTGCCAGAATAACATGATCCCTATCTCACATGCACGCTGTAAACAGTGTCCCAGACCCTATGGGGTCTGGTTGTCTTTCTTCCAGTCATCTCAGAGCAGTTCCCTTTTTCACAGCCCCTTTTAAAATTAACAGTTATACAGCCATCACCATAAAAGACTGTAGAACATAATTATTTTCCTAAAAAGGGCATAATCTGCTCTTAGTTAGTCTGCAAGTGTTGTTAACCAGGCTGAAATCTGCAGATTCAAACTGAGGATTAAAATGCAGTCAAAATAATCAGGATGAGATGATTGTGAACCAGGAAGGACTGTTCAAGGGCCAGACTGAACCCCACTGTCATGCTTTTGTAAAGAAACATAGGGTAAAAGTCTTTAGAGAAGCATTGCAACCTCTTCTGCATATTCAGTTAATGTAAAAGTTTTCATATGCTAAAGAAATCAGAATAATGGTAACATACAACATTCCTCAACTGTGTTATAATCTAAATGAAGACATGATGATTTGCAGAAGAAATTGTTTGTGCTCATTAAAGCTGAGAGCACAGCATCATTATGTATTTTCTTATAGGTATGCTAATGCAAACCTAAGAAGGATTTTATTGGAAGTGATTGATTTATTCTAGGATGAAATAATTAATGTTTTTAATCGAAATTATATGGGCCAACATGTGTATTTTGTTGCCACAAAAGACCTGTCATGTATTGAGTGACTCCTTCCTCTTCCACTTAGTTTAACTGACAACAGCTGACCCTTTTGTCTCTTGACAGTTGTAACCTGTCACCTTAAAACCCAAACTCCCATAACAAATAACAGTTAAATGATTAGACATGTTTGAGTAAATAAAGCAGCCCAAATTTCCCAACCAGCCAACAAAGACAGAGACAGACATTGTGTAAAGGCCAAGAAGAATCACATACTTTTTTGGATTAACTTCAAAGTCTGGCTGTAAATATGAACTCTCTAGTAAAGCTGACTTTTGGATTCAGACTTGCTGATCGGGCAAATAATAGCCTGATTCGTTCAAACCAGAAACAACCTTACATGGTTATGTTACATTGTGTTCTGATGGGGCTCCATTATGGCCCCATGTGTCTAATCATATTTCTGAGTCATCTGAGGGAGACCCAAGGGGTTCTGGTCTAGTATTCTTTGCATGGGTACTTTTTTTATGTAAGACTCAGGAGCTGTCTAGTAAAACATCTGTTTTGAAAATGCATTTCTAAGTGATGAATCTGTATAATATGTCTGAATCTGTATAATCTGTCTGACAACCTTCAGCTCTTTGGAACTTAAAACATTATGGGATATGGAACCCTGCACATTCTTAGCTACTATTTCATCCTGTCCTGAAAATTTCTCATAATGATACAAATCTCCTTCTGGGAGAGCTGGGGGAGGCAGTAATGTAAAAACCACAGAGGGTGTGTGAGGTTCCCAAGAAGTCTGAAGTTAATTGTATTTTCTTTTAATGTTACTGAATATAATTGTATTGTTTCTCTCCTCACTTTCTGACAATTCCAGATATATGAATTCTGCACTCCTGATAGCATGAACTTTAATAGTTTGAAGAACAGAGAAAAATCTAATTTTATTCATAAAAAGTTGAAAAGCAAGAGAAGCACCACTGCATTTGGGTGCTGTCTTGGTACCCAAAGTCACATTTTGGCTTCTCTGTTAAATACTAATTATTTCAATGTTTCTGAATGTGCACTGGTCCTGGTTTTTTTTAGATGCCTGAAAATGGAAATATATTCTTGACATATTAATGGAGATGGGTGCTGCAAGGCTTACATCTTAACTGCCTGACCCCAGACTGGTATTGAAAACCTGAAACTAAATACCTAGGCTCCCTGTTTAGCACACTGAGAAAATGAGATACCTCAGACAAAGCGACTTGCATTAACCATGAGGTTGGTGCATGAGGGCTATTCCTTATCAGGAGGATAGGCACCTAAATCAGGATTTATTGGGAATATGTCCACCCTCTCTGAACACAGACTTCAAAAATGGTTTAGAAGGTACCTATAGAATTAGTTGAAAGACTTTAAGAGGACTTGGTTTATTCCATATTAATTGCCAGAAGCAAGAACTGGCAATCTAATCATTAGAGAATTCAGGACTGGAAGACATAAATTCAATTCAAACTCAGCTTGAGAGACCCCACATCCCTGCTTTATGAAATGATGGTGTTCCCTTCGGCTGAAGCTGCACCAAGGCTATAAAAGGAAATTGAGAGGTCTGGAAGGGTATAGAAAATGAGAAAGACCATGATGTAATACCTTGTTAGTTTGGACCATCAACTACAAGTTCTCCCAGTTCTGGCATCCAATTTTGCCTTCATTGCCTGGAACCTGGAGCTGTCACCACTGTTTGAGTGCACGTTCTAATGAGAAATTTTGTTGAGAATCTCCATATTTTATTACTGGTGAACTCAGAGCCTCTTTAGTGTGGTAGAGGTTCTCTAGGCCAGGTCATGCTTTTGTGGTAAGGATTCAGTTCAGCTACACAAAGGCCATTAGAGGAAGAATGCAGATAGCCTGTGCGGTGGGGCCATACGGACTGCAGCACATGTGTGTTGGCAGAGGCTTGGAGCTCAGAACAGGTGAACTGATGGAGGTGATGTGAGACAGGTGAGAGATCCTCTTGTATAAGATCCTTTATTTGTATCCTTTATAAGATCCTTTTCTTCCTCTCATCTTTACTATGGGACCAATTATTCAATCTGTAAATGGAATATGACCCCAAGGAACAATAATTTCTATCCTCAACATCCTCCAGCACAGAACCTCTTTCTGTGTCCAGTGGAAAACATGTCAGTCAAGAGAAGATTGGTTAATATTTTTGAAGAATAATTCTGCAGCCAACCTAAATTCCCTGTGTGTGGATGGAAGTGGGGAAACAGAAAAATTACTGAGAGAGACATCTTGTGCCCTCATTCATTGCCATATATGAGCCATATATGGAAGTTTAAGTAGATTATTTTAATTTGGACTGAGAATTAAAAGCCAAAAATTTGATGCACTGCTCTTCAAGACACATATAATAACAAAAGGAGGAAGTCATCAACAAAATTTTCAGTTGAATCAGAAACTGTTCTTATTTGAAAAACCAAAAAAAGTTAAACCCAAAACTTTGGTTGTGGCCAAAAATACTATATTATACTGGATTTGATTGTTTATGTGGAATGAAGGCTAGGAAGAAAAAGACATTTGCATGGGGCTGAACTAACTGGAGGTCTTTTGGGTGTGGGCTAGTTTTGTTTTCATTAATTTTTATTTAAAATATTTTCCGTGTTAACAAGAGCAGAACACGAGACTCTTCCTAGATGTGCTACCGTGTAGGTAATGGTAGGTATATGGAGAAACAAACATCTTAGATTGATCTCCATTGTAATCTATATATTGAAGTTGTCTGGAATCTCAACAAAATAGCTGCCTCTATTATAACTTAAAATAGGCTGTTAAAACGAATGTAAAAAAAATATGTGAAGTGTAAGAATATAATGATAAAGAGAAGGTTGTGTTGATTTTCAGAGTACTGTCTGTGGTCACAGCTATATTTGGGGGGAAATATCCTCTTTCTACAAAAAGCACAAATACTTTTTACCATGTGTACAGAGTCACATGCACATTTTTAATCAAATTATTAAGAAGAAGTAGTTGAATGAACTCTACTCTCAGCATTTACATAAGCTACTCTATTGGCAGCAGTTCAGATTTTGGGAAGTATTGGTCAAATAAAGCAAGCTAATGAATTCCCAAAGCATGTATTTAAAAGGTCTTGCTTACCCTCCTGTCTTTAAAGTGTGCCAGACTCCAGCAGACACGAAGAGAAACAAATTTTAATCAAGCAGTGCCAATATTGTTGTAACAGCACTGAACTCCATGTGCAAAAGTCCTAAGTTCTTGCGGTGAAAATACCACCACAGCATGCAACTTGCCATAGGGGAAGTATGTGCATTTCAGCTAGGGAGACTTCACTGGGCTACATCTAAGCAGAAAAAAAAGGATTACCAAGAGCCCAATTCTCCATAGAGGCAATGGAGCAGAGTGATTCTGGGGACTCTGTCCAGTAGCTGAACTCTTCAAATCTGCAGAACAGGAATGATCTGCCAGTCTTTAGGCTACTAAAGATTTTATTCCTACTACACTCAGTCTAGCTCCCTGGGATCCAGATTTGTCCCTGCATTTCAGTGTGCTCTCTCACCAGGATGCCTACATACCTTAGAGATGCTTGGTGGGGGTCAGTAGGTCTGTGCTTGAGCTTCCTGCAGAAAGCACCAGCATTCCACTGCAGCCTGGAGAACTGTTGTCATTCAAATTGTCAAAGATTTTCCATCACTTCTCACATTATTTTGGTCTCAATTGTACGTAGGAAAACATACATTGAATATTTATTTGGAGCACTGTCCTTCATTTCTGGCTGCTTTTTTGTCTTGCAATTTTTAAAGAAAACAAAGGCTTCAATTCAAAAATCTATTGTAAAACAAAAGCATGTAGAGAGAAAGAAGTTTTAATAAATGCATCATCAGGGTGTGCCACCCAGACAACACAGGGGATGGCCATGTTTTGCCTGCTTCCCAGAATATTGCAAACTACTGTCTCAGCAATGGGCATAAGATCAGGTTCTTCTTGTTCTAACAAAAGAGGAACCACAAAAGACCAGTGTAATTAGGGCTGGGCTCTCTACTGTTGATCATTAAGCACTGACACAAATACCAGATTCTTTCTTCTCCTTCCTCTGAGCCATGACTAAGTCCTCAGCTTGAATTTCAAACCACAAGTCCTGCAGTTTCCAGTAAATACTGAATATTTAAACATACACTATTTAAAAAATGCTATGGTAAAGAAATGATGTTTCTTACAATTGGCTTGAGAGTTATAAAAAAGGCTGTAGGAGAGACAGCTGCTTGTATCTCAAAGGTGTTAGTACAAGTAAGAATCCTGTTTGCAACCAATGTTGACCACAGTCATTATTTTCAAGTCCTTTGCCACAAACACATAATTTGTGTAAATGCAGGAAAATGCTGTCTAGTCTTTTATAGTCTCCATTCCTGTATTCCAGCATTTCCAGGAGCCTAGTCAAGGGTTGAGGCGAGTTGATAGCTGTGGTCACAACCCGAGCTTATTAACCCAAGCCAAGCATTAATCCACAGGAAGAACCCTCCTCTGATGTTCTTGTTGTTGATACAAGCTGAAAATGAAATAAGCCATGAATAGTAGGTGAAAGGCTTTATTTTTCCATTAGTGCTGTTCCCTTCTAGGAGGTTTCAAGAGAGTTGCCTTTACTGTACCTTAGCCAATCCAGCTGAATGTCTAATGTCTACTTCTTCAATAATATAACATATTCTGCTCTCTCCATTACAGATTATGTTTATAAAACATATAATCATATCCAGAATCCTGCTTAATACGAATTGCTTAGGACTGAAAACGTGAGGCTTTTTTTCGGGCTTTTTTTCTGAATGCACAGGCACAGAAACATGCTGAGATTTTGTGTGAGGAGGAATCTAGTGCTGAAGAATAAAATATGAAGAATGTATTGAGTCTGGAAATGGAAAAAAATTAATGTGATAAGGAAAAGTTATTTTTCTGAATATCACCTCATAGATGATCAGTACCATGAATGTGTATAAAACTTCTTATTTACCAAGCCTAATTTTTCATTTCAAACACTATTGATAGAAATAGATAGATATTGATAGTTCCCTTTCATGTGATGCTGTGTTAAGCTGCTGATTTGACTATGTCTGCGTAGTTGTTTGAGACAGACTTTTTAGTATTGCTCTTTCAGAGTGTAAGCCCCAAGGAGAGGCTTATTTTCTGATAATAACCATTCAGCTGCTCTCAGTATTTTAAAAGAACAAAATTATGGCATAGCCAAATTAGTTCCAGAAGGCAATAAATGTTCTGGCTTTTTATCACCCTCACATATTTGCAGAGAAAAAGATTTTTTTTCAAAGGAGACTGAATGGACAAGGCAAATATCAAAAACCCTGGAGCTCAGGATAACACCCTTTACAGGGATCTCTTTGGAAGAAGTCCATGGGAGATGATCCTGAAAGAAAGAGAAGTCCAGAAGAACTACTGATTCTCCAGGATCATCATCCTTTAAGCTCGAGAATTGTCCATCCTGGCAAATGGAGTTTTGCCATCTTGGTACAACTCAGGCAAACAAAGATGGTGTTAGGTTAAAGGCTGGACTCATTCATCTTGGAGGTCTTTTCCAGTCTTTATGATTCTATGATTCTGTGAAACATAAAAGAGGTGGAAGCAGAGTCAGTTGACCCAGTGCAGGGGTTGGATAAAGAATGTAGATAGTGTCTGAGAATGCAGGGACAGAGCTGGGAAAGTAGAAGCCCACCAGCACCTAAGTCTAGCAAAGGAGTTAGAGGGCATTAAGGAGGCTTCTATAAGTATATCAGCAGCCAAAAGAGGACTAAGGAAAATATGGGTCTTCTGCTGAATGGGGCATAGAAAAGGCTGAGTTACCCAATGCCTTCATCATTTTTGTCTTTACTGAGAAAATCTGCATATAGTAAACCAAGGTCTCTGCAACCAGAGAGGAAATTTGCAGCTATCAACATTTATCTTCAGTGTAGAGATATAAGGATAGGGGAACATTTAAACAAATTGAACATAAAAAAGTCCAAAGAACCTGATGGAATACACATAGAAGTCCTTAGGGAGGGGCAATGAGGATGTGAGACTTTTCTCAATTATCTTTGAAAGTTCATGGTGACTGGGGAGAGTTCCTGAAAACTGCAAGAAAGCAAATGGTAACACCTGTCTTCAAGGAGAATTCACAGAACTATAGGTCAGTCAGCCTTATTTCAATCCTTAGAAGAGAAGGTGATGGAGAAAAAAAATGTGGAAGCCATTTGCAATCATCTCAAGGATAGGAAGCTGGGATCAGCTCAAAGATTGGAAGCTGTCAGCATGGATTTACAAAAGGGATATCATGCTTACCAACCTGATAGACTGATAATTTGCAGATGGTAGTGAAGTGGAAGGAGTGGTTGATACACCAGGTGTTTGTACTGCCCTTCAGAGGAACCTCAACAGGCTGGAGAAGTGGGTTGGCAGAATTTCATGAAGTGTGACAAAAGGAAATCCAAAGTGCTGTACTACAAGAGGAATAATTGTATGCACCAGTACATAGGATTATTCCAACCAACCAACTGGAAGGCAGTGTTCTAGCAAAGGATCTTGGAGTCCTGTGGGATGCAAAGTTGAACATGAGCCCACTGTGTGTGCCCTTGCAGAAAAGACAGTCAACAACCTCTTAGGCTGCATTAGGAAGAGCGTTGCCAGCAAGCCAAGGGAATTGATTCTTCCTCTGTACTCAGCACCAATAAAATAGATCTGGACTTCAGTCCTGGGCTCCCTGAGACAAACGAGTCATGGATATGCTGAAGCAAGTCCAGCTAAAAGCCACAATGATGATTAAGGGCTTGGAGCATTTGATATATCAGGAGAGACTGAGAGAGATGGGAATGTCCAGTCTGGAGAAGAAGAAGCTCAGGAGAAATCTCATCAGCATGTGTAAACATCTGATTGGAGGGAGTAAAGAACACACTGCAGAGTCTTCTCAATATCAAGGAACAGGGAGGAAGCACAAACTGAAATACAGGAAATTCCATTAAACATAAAAAAACCCCCTTTTTTTACTTGGAGGGTAGTAAAAAACTGGAATGGGTTGCTTCTTGAGATGGTGGAGTTTCCTTTCTTGGAGATACTCAAACCATAACTGGACATGGTCCTGAGCACACTACTCTAGTGGATTCTACTGTGGCTATTCTTGGAAGAAACAAACTCCAAATATGCTCTCCAACCACAGCAGTTCTGTGAAAACTTTGATTTGGGCCATGGTCATTCAAATGCATCCACGTTGGCTCCCAGGCTTATATTATGCTTATTTCAGGTCATTTTCACAAACAAACCTTTCTCCATCAGTGAAATAAATAAATAGTAGCCCAAATTATCAAGGTGTCTTCTTACCTCAGTCTTGGCTCAACAAAACAGCTGAAAGAGGAAAAGCAGTTCTTTGAGAGGGTTTATGCCTTTGATGCAACAGGAAACTACATGGAAAAACTGAGGAAAAGATGTTGAACAATCACACAGGACCAAATCTCGTCAATGGAGTACTCCTAAATGTGTGCAAAATAGAAGGAAGGAGAAAGTTTTGCAGAAGGGGATTTAGGAAGTGACAGTGGTGTTCCAAGCATACTGGACTGAAAGAAGCTGGTGACAAAAGGAAAGACTGCTTTACTTACAAGGCTCTGTCTTTCTGTAAATCATTAGCCAAATATTGTGTTGAAACCTGATCATCATATTTCATAAAGGATTAAGACAGGTAGCAAAAATAGGATGATAATAATAATAATATTATAGAAAAAGGATCTAACAATCATAACTCCTAGCCCTCTGGATTCCATTGACCATATTAGCACTTAACAATCTAATGCTTTTCAGAGAATACTGAATCACTTTCGAAGGAGATCCATATCACTACCCCAGATTTACATGGGAAGGGATATACAAGACGAGTTGCATGTAGTGTCACTGAGAAAATCAATTGCACATTTTGTCTGCACATCTTTGGGTTTGTTGAAATGCTTAATGACAGCTATATAAATATTTTACTAGGTGGCCAGTTAAACAATGGCTGCTATACATTCCTCTCACATTGATACAACTTAGTAACCAAGCAAGGTGAGTAGGAATTTTGAGCTCTACTGCCATAGGAAATCAATCACATTCTAAGTGTTGCTTGGTCTAGATGACTACCTTGGCAGAGGAATTGGAGTAGCTGATCTCCAGAGGGCCCTTCCAGCCCAAACTATTCTGAGATTCTGTGTAAGTGAAGTTGGCTGTTCCTTCTATTGATTGGTGGGAAGGCACAGCTATTTCTTTGATGTTACCAGGAAGCTCTACCAGCCTAGTCTCAACATAGCCCTGAAATGGTCTCAATATACCCATGTTGGTTGTTGAGCTTGCGCAGCAGAGGTGAGGGTTTAAAACACAGACACCCCATGAACTTCACCAATTCCAGAGAGAAATACGAGAAATAACTATGTATCTTTCTGCCTATCTAACCCTTCTTCCCCATTTAGAACATGTGGCCTTTGTATTGCAGCTTTATGCTGTCTTTGTCTCATGGACACATGCAGGTCTCAATATTCCTGCACTCTTCACCAAAAGAAACCATTTTTGACTTATGAAATCAGTGCTGTGGAGTTTTTTTGTCTGCTTATCTTTCATAATGCTTTTAAATATAAACATGGGTTTTAATAATTTCTTTTCTTCTATCATTTCAGAGAAAAAATGATCTCTACAGTCTTTCTTCCAATGTTTCCTTTGAAGTTAAGAGTATGCCATATAAAGTGCAACCAGCAAAGCTCCCCGAGGGAAGCATAGCAGTAAGTAATTGAAAATTATATCTTTGTGTGAAGCATGTGTGTTTGGTCATTCTGATTACAGCTGTGAAAGTTCTTACAGATGAAAATATTGAGATTGGTCCTTCCTTTGTTTCGAGTGTAAGTTCCTGAAGCAATACCTAAAGGAAATAACTTCATTGCTTTCTGTGGAAGTTGATGATACGTGATTCTAATTACATTTTAAAATTATTTCTTGCTGAACTAATGTGCTTTATTGCAATTTGGATGGATTTTTCCCCCAAAAGAAAACAGAACGGTGAAAGCAAGTATCTAGTTACTTTGGGGTAAAAAAAAATCTAGAGGAAATTTTTATGCAAAATCCAGAATCATGTTTCTGTCAGGTTTAGAGAGCTCATTCTTGTCCCAGTCAGCAGTTCTCTCACACAAGCTTGTGTATTGTCTACAGCAACTTCTCTATATTAAGCTTCTTTGATACCCTGATTTTCAGGAAGGTCTGTATGCCTTTCTAGGATTGCCACCTCACAGCACATCAAGTGCAAAGATACAAATTTACTTGGTAATCCTTACAGAAGTGATAGATAGATGCAAAAGTATTTGCTTTATTTACAGACCGAGATTTGTATGGCTCTGGAGTACTATATGAAAAATTAATTTCGGAGGCATAAATTTGATTTAATTGTTTGCTGGTGCCAAAGGATTGGGTTTGGGAACCATTTTAAAGTAATTTGCTTCTTACAGTGTCTAATCCCATGGTAAAAATTCACTCTATTTTGTCATTAAGGATAAAAATAAGTAAAATATGAGGGCAAAAATTGATTCTAGTATAAGAGTAATCCGAAATTTTAAGGCTTAATGTTCTCATCTTTATAAAGATTCCTCAGTTACAGTCCTTCTTTTAAAAGTTCACACTTTGCCAAGTTGAATTTTGGTGGAAATACATAATATCAGTGTGGTGAGATGCAGAATACTTTCTTACTTAGAAAACCAACAGAATTATACACTTTAGAGCTTACTTTGAGTATATTTTAGAGGATACAGGCTGGAAAGTTTTGTTTTGTACATGCACGGATTGAATGGTTGATTGATACTTGCTCTGGGAAGGCACAAGGTAAATCTTGGTTCTGTGTGCACAGTGACTCTAACCTCTATCATCAGTAGAACCATGATTTCACTAGAGGGGATTGGTGCTTAATGCAGTATTCATCCAGAAAGGTTCAAAGGCGCCAAGCTGACAGATATACTCGGGCTCTTTTTATTGTCTTGCAGCATGTGTTCCATACCAGAAACACATGTGCAGAATTCTGTTGATAGTAGGGCCTTCATCTGGACTGGAGTGCTTTACCCCAGGTGATAGCCTGCTGTTCTCAACAAGTGTCAGATGATCTACCAAATGATCAGATAAGCATTTCATTCTCTTACTCTAGCCAGTATAAAGCTTGTTATTTGCAGCAGATGATTTACAGCAAAATGCCTGTAATGGCAACTGTAAAATGTTGAAAAATGATAACACTTTTATGTTGTTTCATATCTGGACATGGCAGTGGATGTTTGCCAGCTCTACAGCTTGATGTGTTATATGCACCAGTTCTTTGATGTTCCACTTGCAAGAAGAAATATTTCCTTGAAGTTGGGCAAAGCTTAATATTTTTGCTCCTTCTGAAAAAGATCACTAGTTGTGTTTTAAAAGCTTCCAAAGATTTATTTCAAGGTTTATGGTTTTCCTTCAGACAATGAAAGGGTAGAAGTAGAAGAAAGATTTAAATATTTTTAAAATCAATTTTCAAAAAGTATATATCTAATATTCAGCTAGGACTTTAAAGTTTATATAAAGGAGATAATATATTTTAAAGAATAGAGCATATGTTCTTCATTTAATTCATATAGTGCTGGATTCCAATTAGGCAGGCTGATATTTACTTTTAGTTTTAATGGCATGAATAATCCCATACACATCAGTAACCTACAGAGCCACGTAGTCCTATTTGTAGCTCTAAGGACTTTATCATCATGGAATATAGGTCTTGGACACATAGATCTTGAAGACAGGGTCATGATACAAAGGTGTGTGAAATATTAGGTAAATGTAAGAAAATCTGGATCTGTTACAGTAAAATATTAGAATGAAAATGTATCAAACAAAATTAGCATGGAGCTTAAACCAGAATCCACTGGCAGGTGGATAGTATTTCCATTAATTTTGATAGTCTTAGAATTGCAGCCATATATTATACAACTGGTTGAATTTCCTTGCTAACGAGTATTTCTTTCAAGAGAAATTTTTCATTTTTTTTGCTGCAAGTATTGTTGTGGTAAATAATACTGTCTTACTTGGTGGATTTCATGTGCAACATGAAAGTACTTTTTATTGCAAAAAGTACAAAGTTAGAATAAGCAGAAACTTGTTCTATTTTAATTTATGATTCTTGAGCCAGTTTGGGAGTTTAATAAAATATGGTTGCTTTTCTTAAACGTTTGATAGGATTTTCACTGTGGATGCCTTTAGTCTAAACTATTTGACCAGTGTCCTCCAGTGAGTAACATTGGTTTCAAACTAAGGCCTATAACTTTTTTTAGTTATTACATGGTGAAAGTACTTTAAACAAGCTTATATCCCTCATGAAATAAATTTGCATAAACATTTGTAATGTATAATCATAAATGTGACTTGAAGCTCGAGGGAGCTTTTACATTCTATTTTGAGCATTTTTTGAGAACATATAAGAATGTCATGCTGTAATGGTTGGATGGGGACATGTAGGGGTACAAAAGAATTCCTGTTTCTCAGCCTCAGTAAAGAAAATTTCTGAGGACTAAAGGAGGGTCATCATGGGTAGCAAAAGCAGTAGCATTAGAATAATAATTAGTTTAGCTGCTGTTTCTTAAAGCAGTAGAATAAATTATGGAGAAGTTATTTTTATTTTCTGAAGTGTGTCTTTTAAAGAACCAGGGAGAAGAAAAAAACTTTGTGAGAATCCCACTGGCATGCACTGAATTCTGACCAGAGATGCTGGATGTTTTCACCGGTCAAACCTAACTCCCGTTTATACACAAAGAAGTGCCAGTGAACCAGCAGATTCTTTTATGTGCTTATCTCTGCTTTGTGCTCCCTTCCAGAGGAATCAAAGACTATTTTGAAGACACACTAACACCAAAATCAGAAGCAAAATCCAAACTGGATGAAATACAGTGGCAAAAACCCTAATAATTATTTTATCTACTTACAGTGAACTTAACTATGGCACATTTTTAAAAAGGCACATTTTAAAAGCCTCTCCAGAAGAACACTTTCATAAGCAGCAAATGACTTTCATGGAACCACAACAGGTTAAGACTATGAAGTTAAGACTATCTGACAACATCTGTGCTAAGACCAGTGTGGATTTTCTTTCCAATAGCAAACAAAGGCTCTGTCCATAACTCTTGGGTCGACTTCACCCTCATCTCGGTGCCTGAGGCAGATGGCATTCTTTGCCACCCTTTGGATACCAAAGGTGTGAGGTGTTCAGCAGTGTCAGAAGTCAGATGGCTCCTCTCAAGTCCGTGAGATGTGCTTTTCACCCACCTGACAGAGAAGCAAGCATTGTTTTCAGTGTTCAGCATAAAGTCTTGTCCTGAACAGAGAGGAAAGCCAACACACATCTAAAGTACAGTGTCAACATGCAACACTTGTGTAAAAATTCCACTTCATATTGGCCACCTTAGATGGAAACATTTCCTGGCTCTGATCCTAAAGTACTAAACCTACCACATGGAGAAGAACAGAAATCCAAGCTGAAAATACAAACTTGTTTTAAATCAAAATCATATGTAAAACTGTTGTGGACAGCATGGGGTGAAGAAGTGACAGTCCTCTGTAAAAATGGTGAAACAAGGCAGACAAAACTGAAGGAATGTTTTATTTCTGTCTTCCCCTCCAGCTTCTGCCTCAGCTCTGTGGGTGTTCAGGACTTGCAGTGTCAAACTGTTCACGAGGAATTGCATTAGTAGCCTTGCAAGTCTTTGTGTAGAGTATAAAGGGTGGCAGCCCAGGGGAGTTATATCCTACTGGCAATGCACACAAGCAGGAGTGAGACTGATGCCTACATATAATCCCCTGCTCGGGAAATAAATCTCAAGTACTTAGCACAACCATCCCCTTCCTTTTAAAACCTAAGACAAAGAAGGATTCATGAGAAAAGGGTGTGAGTGTGACAGGATGGTTTCAAGATTTTAGCAGGCAAATATTTCATTAGCATTGGCTGCACTCAGGCTAAAAGAGAAAAATGTGCCAGATTTGCAGCAGCGTTCTGCTTGATACAGAATAGACCTAATTTCTGCTGTATGTTTTGCTCATTGCTGATAATCTAAGGATTATGAACATGATGCCCTGCTTTTCTATAAGATTACAGTTTCTTGTTTATGTTTCAACATTTGTCAAGCTCCAGCTGAGCTACTGAAATTAAAGCACAAGTGGCACTTGACAGTCTGTAAAGGCAGAATGACAGAAGGAGAAGGGGAGAAATTATTCTGAACACAGGCAGCACAAGCAAGGCTGAAGGCTGCTACACCACTCACCACTAAACCACTAATTGTTTAGCATCTTGAGGAAGATCCACATGGATCCTTCTCTGGAGCCATGCTGATAGGTACTCTGTAGATATCAGAAGAAGAGCTAGCTTGTCTTACTGTTTTCATAGCCTAAGAGGAAAGAAAACACAGCACATAAGTACAGCAAACATCTAGAAGTGGTACAAGAAAGAAGGCATGGAAAGGAGTCATACACTACTGTCAGTTTTATCTGAAACCTAATGAAATCTACCATCCCTAATGAAATAGTCTGTTTCCACTGATTTCAGGAGGATTTCAAACATGCTTTGAAGTCTGGATTGACTCTACCTAATTTTGAACAGTGAATTGGCACACATTAAGAGTTTGGTTGTTGCTCTGCTCCTGTGCAATCATATGCTGCCCTATGAACTATACAGACCTAAACACCACACAGCATCTTACTTCACGCCTGTCTCAGCACCTGTGATGCTGAAGCAGTTACCTTATGTTGGGTTAAACTGGGCTTGGTGTCCAAGGAACCAGATGTGTCAAATACTATCTGAAGAAATCTGTAAACCACAATTTCTTTCTTCTTCAAGAAGTACTTGCCGACTCAGATAATTTCCATATTCAGGATGTACAATTTCAGATGACTGTTGTCATGGTTTAGGAATGGTACTCCCCAATTTAGTTCTCCCACTGTGATTCTCTAAACCATGCACCGCTTGCTTGCTTCCCTGCTCTCCCCTCCCTCTCACTCTGCAACAGGATGGAAATAAGAATTGAAGATACAAAACATAAAGATCACAAGTTAAGAACAATTTACAGGAAACAGCAATGAGATAAGAAAATTAACAGTAACAGCAACAATACTAATGACAGGGGGTACAAGAAAGGAAAGATTGACAGGGAAGCTTCCCAACAACAGACGATGCCCGACAGCTCCCTCTGCCAGGCTTACTCAACTGGGAGGAACTTTGGAAGACTCCCTACCAGGCCTGAAGTAATAATGTGAGCTGTTACAGAGTAACCTCCAGGTCCTGGTCATGCCCCCTCCAGGCTACTCCAAAAATTAACCCTTTCCTGGCCAGACCCAGGATGACTGTCCATCTATCAAGCCATCCATACCTAGCCAGCAGCTTGTCAGAATCTTTTTGTTCTGTTTTACTGATGCTCTACAATCCACCCTAAAGCAGCAATGCTGGCTCTCATTTTCTCTTGTATTTATCTCAGTCACATTATGCCACCTAGGAATTTTGCTGAATCTATCGGTAGCAGAAATGGCAGAATAAAATCTTTGCATGTAAATAGGTCTTCCCTGTGGTTTGGTCTTGCTGTAAGATGGAGTCAGTCATTTCATTAAACTTGAAACAGCAGAAAGCACTGTTTGTCTTTTTCTGCTGTTTTACAAATATTTTTTAAGATGGTTTTGGTAAGTTGTCTTTCACATTAGTGCTCCAGATTCATAGCAACATGCTCAGGCAAGTGATAGTGTTATGAATAGAAACTGTAGCGAAGCTCAAATCTTAGATGATTAAGATATGCAGTCTGTATATTGACAATGTCAGGTCCTTTCCAAACAATAATTAAAATTTGTAACTCCATGTGTGTAGTACCTCAGAGTTTGCCAGCAGAAGAAGTGCACGTGGTGAATGAGTTGGGGTTTTTTGAATCAGTCTGTTTTTGCTGTCTTGAGGCCCATGAATTTTTATCAGCACTTCCCAACTCTTGTGCTGTATGTGATCAGGCTTGCTTCAGGGCAACATTCATGATTTTCAAGCAGTAGAATGGAGATGCTTTCTTCCTTGGACAGCTGAGCCCATTGTTTTCTACAGGGTTCAAGCAGCCCCTTCTATACTGCATCCTTTCTGTTTTCCCTGGTCAGTTAACCTTTTACTTGAATTAATCTTTTTCCTTAAATGGCTTTTCATGGGCATAATCTCTGCAGATAGTTCAGATGACCCTTGTCTCTTTTTCTCTGCCCTTGCATTTTAATGCCACTCTGAGACACAAGCAGAGCCATTCAAGAACATTTTATTCTTACTAAATGAGCTCTGCTCTAGCTGAATCTAATGATGCAGAGAGCCTGTGAAATTTTGCAGTGGCTAAGAAGCAACCCAAAGAGGAGGCTGGCAAAGGGAATAGTATTCCTGCAAAGGCATGGTTGATCACTTGATCAGACCATCAGGATATCTGTTGGGACATAAGGGTGATATTTCATGGGTTGTTTTACTAATGCTGTTTTCCTTAAAATAATTATTTCTTGCTTTAATTTGCTCTCATTTATCCTTTGTAGATGTTATCTTTTTGAAATATTGTTGACTTTTGGCTATTTAGAGCTGCTCCAAAGATGTATATTAGCTGCGTTTATTAGATCAACGATGGTATGGCCAGCACTGCAAGTACTTCATCTTCAGAGCCAATGTTAAAGTGCAAACACCAGGACTGGGCAGTGTCTTGGAATTTTCTATGTAACCCTCAGTGTAAGCTTTGGTAGAAAGCAAGTGGTTTCCTACATAGAAAGTTTGTCCCTACATTTTGTTTACTGGTGAGGGACATTATAAAAAATATGTGCATCATTAGAGCTCACCAGACTGCCATCTCTGTAAGCACTGTGTCAGAGTAGGGAGCAGTTGGCTGCACAGGTGAAGTAAGTGAAAATGACTATTCAAAAGCGTCTTCCAGTTAAGCCTGACAATAACTGGAAGACAGATCTACTGGTGCTTTCAGAAGGAAAAATCTATGAAAGAATGCTGATCACAAGAAAAAGTGAGAGAAGAAAGGACTGGATGTTGCAGAAAAGATTAAATTATTCAATTTGCCATTTTCAAGGAGAGAAGTGAGGTGCACAGGAATGGAAACAGTTTTGAGCTGAACTACAGAGTTGTGTTCATTCTTAAAACTTAGGCTGCTGTTCCTTCAATGAACAAATTAGAAATTAGTATTTTGTTAAATTTCTAGTTCATCAATCATTAAGATAATAGAGGAGAAAAAAAACATAGAAAGAAAATTTACAATGAGTGCATCTTAGGGACTGGACAATAGCCAAGAAACTTATTAAAAAGAGTACATTTCCTAGCTGTACCTTGAGTACAGAAGAGGAATATCATTTGAGAGTTTGTGTCTTCAGTTTCTTTGCAAACTGATTTCATCATGTCATAAAGCAAAGAACTTCCATCTGTCACATACTTATCCTAAGGGAGACTAGAAGTAGATGAGAGACGTCCAAGAGAAAACCCCAGAGAGAAATCACTTCCTAGGCAAACAACGAAGAGAAAAGTTTGAGAAAATAAACTAAGACTGAAGGGATATAATTGTGTCGAAAGAGCTAAGGAAAGCCCAGACTCATTCCTTCCCACTTGGGAGTAGCAGGACTGAGCAAATATTCAGTGAGACTGATGAGGAGCCTTCCAAGCAGAGCCTGAGAGCATATAATAAATTTTGTAGAAGGTACAGAAAGGAGAGTGTGGAGGAGAGTGTGGATGTCCCCAGAAGGAGAAATACAAAAAGGTTATTACTACTCTCTTGTCACCTGAGGGTCTAAAGAGAGAGTTTGCCAAGTCAATTAAAACCTTTGATAACTGATGTTAACCTCTGCTGCTGCCTCAGACAATGGGAGTGTGGGTTTTATGCTTGTTTCCCGTTTAGGTAATAGTCTGTATGCTTGGCTTCTTTTAAAGAAGATAACATCATACTGTGTGTTAGGCTTTATCACAAGGACAATACACGCTGCTTGAGTTTCATTTTTGGACTGCTTAGCTGAAATGAAAATCATTGGAAAAAATGTATACTGATATGTCAGAAGAATTTAAAACAAGAAAAATGTAGCTGGTATCCACTGTGGTTTGAATTAAGAGTTTGGGCCAAAGTCAACCATTGTTTAGGAGTAATTCAGTGCAGTTCAGTGTACTGGCCTAAGCTGTACCAGCATGTGAGCAGAACTTTGCGCCTTGAATATCATGAGGCATCTGCACAGAAGGGCATTTTTTGCCACTCTGTATTATGGGAAAATTTTTTGTATGTGTGATATGACAAGTCTTCTATATATGTGTGAATTCCATTTCTAGTAATTATCATGAACAAGTGGAAAGGAAATTACAATAAATCAAGTCAACACGGGAGAATTTCAGTCAATGTGTATTTCTAATCTGCAAAATGCTGTTGAAATCAATGCTTCTAACCTCTCTATTCTACAGTCAGACTTGCTTTACTTGTTTCATTTTTGTTCATTAAATGTATTCCTTTCATTGCAGATCAGAACATCTGTCATTTGGTCCACCCCAAATGTCTCTTTTGAGATCCCTTTATGGGTTATAATACTAGCCATACTTCTTGGACTACTAGTACTAGCTCTGCTGACCCTAGCTTTATGGAAGGTATGTTCCATTATTTCTTTTACTGTTGCCTTTAAAAAACCCCAAAAACACGGAAAGATTCTAACAGATAAAAAGAGAGGCTAGAATTTTGTGATCTTTAACAATTTGGAGCAAAAGCAACAGTATATGTGTCTTTTTTGTTTTGGCATTTCTGACATGCTAGTTCATTGACCTTTATGCAGGGAGCTTGTTTACAAAGTAATCCTTTATTATTGAAGCCTAGTTGCAAATGGGCATACAGAGTTTGGCTTTGTTTCTCAAGACCTATGATCCTCTATTTCAGGATGTTTAGGTTCAGAAAGAAGTTACTCTAACTTTGTTTTCTCTGAATAATTCAGGAATTTCCAGTTTTTGTCAGCATGGAACAACACTCCCAGTTCTGAGAATTAATTTTTA